>JAHPZR010003788.1:20000-45000 GCA_019787425.1 Platygyra sinensis
ACTGAAGACTGCAATATGAGCAAAACGGTGCGTTGAAAGCATGGATTAATTTCAAATCCAAGCATACTTTCCTCGTGTTCGTTGTGCACCTACTGCCCAAGTAGTATTTTAGGGGAGGGGGAGGGGGAGGGGATGAAAAATGAAATGTACCGAGTCACTAAGCAACTGGATTTCAAAATTATTTTCTTGCCCTTTGTTGTCCAAGAAAACAAGGAAATGGCCCTGGCCAAGGCTGGAACTCAGACCGATCCGGAGTCCCGTGGGCTAACCATGAGTCCACTACAGCTTCCAAAAATTACCCTTAATATTATAGTCTGGTCGTTCACTTCAGGGGGTGGTAAGATGAGAGACCCTGGGAACGAGGTTGGAAAATTCGTCATAGCCTTCACTTACCGAGGTGGAAGTGGCGCTTTGTCCTGGTTTTCGATGTAATTTCTCCTTTTGCTTCTCCAATGCTATCTTAAAAGGTTTCTGAATGTAGGGACCAACGGTTGGGATGTCACTACAAGAGCCAAGCAAAAGTACAGTAAGTAGTATAGAAAGTAATAAGTAAGCAACCTTGTTCCCAGGATCTCTCATCTTACCGCCCCTGCACTCGCCCAAGGAGGCAGTAAGATGAGAGACCCTGGGAACGATGTTGATAAGTAAGTACTAGAAAAGTAAAAAGCACTGAAAAACCTGTTTTGATCAATGCTGCTGTAGCTCATTTCATTTTTTTTCTTTAATTTCACTTATAAGCCCTCCCGATATAAATGTAAGCCCCTTTATTATTCAACTTTCATACACTGTACGAATCCCGATTCTCTGGTTGGTTGATTTGTGCCATGTGACACTGGGTTGTGACGAAACAACCTCCTTGACGTCATTATCGTGGTGTAATAGCCGTGGTGTAAATTCTATACACCACTGTCATTACACCATGGCTTCGGCTGACTCAAAGTTTGACGATTTTTGTTTGCAGTGTATTCAATTTGAATAATAAATGTTAACGCACTCATTGCTCGTGAATTATCGGGATTTACCTGCACTCGTTCACTAACAATGAACTCGAAATTTTCAATACCGCACTCGGCGGCCTCGTGCGGTATTGAAATTTCTCGTTCATTGTTAGTGAACTCGTGCAGGTAAATCCCGATAATTCACTCGCTGAGTGCGTTAACCTGTAAATATTTATCAGCGAATCCAAAACCTCTTACAAAGCTGTACGAGTCCAAGGATTATAGGTGACAACTTATGGTACTGTACTTTAATGAGGAATGTTAACCAGAAAAAAAAAAGCTACATAACTAGGACTCCGTTAGTCCCTTTTTAAACAAACATAACTGCAAGAAACAGAATAAACATTGGTATAACTCACCCAACATAAGATAAAACTGCCTCTACATAATGCTTGCTAAATGCTAAGATAACAAATGTTTTCTGAAAAAAAGGCCATAAGTTACTGAAACACAAAACAAAACTAAACAAGTCACTGTCATAATATTATACCATGAACTTCCAAAGCTTTAATAACAGGAAACAAGGTAGTTAAATGACGAAAAAATACTATTTTCGAGGAAAGTCAGGTTCACTGTGTTTGGATAATCAAGTTGCAAATAAACTATTCAGCAGAAAATTAACTTAATACTCCAGACATTGAAAAAGTTCAGCTAGTTAAGACTAGTGAGTTATGGTGTACATAATGTGACAAATTACTTTGCACAAAATTTCGGACGATTTCTAAAATAAAACTGTCCGAAATTTTGAAGCGTCCGAGATAATTTTACAAGCCCTTGTAGTTTCTTTTATCGGGAGCAGGAAAAGCCCAACTTCTTGAGCGTAATTTTCTCACAAGAAAGGGGAGAAATAACTCCACAAACTTAACTTATGTTAGGCTTTCCAAAACAAGTGTTGGAAAAATTGATGATTTTGGCCTTCAGTTCTCCTTCAAGGTACATAACGGCTTGATAGAATTTGTGTTTTTTCTCATCGGTGTATCTTTAAAACTTGAGGGTGACATGAAACCATCATTTTCACAGATAAGATACAAAATTAAAAAAAAAAAACAGACTGATGTTGTTCAAGTCTAATTCATGTTTTGTAGGCATAAATGAATATTTGGCTATGTTTCATAACAGTGTCCAACAAGTTTGTCCAAAATTTGTCCGAAGCTGAGATAAGGAAGTCACCAAAAATTTAGCGTCTGAAATAAAATGTCCGAACTTTTAATACCCGAAAATTTTAAGTAATGTAAGTACAGCTCCTTCTACCTGAAGATGCATCTTTATAACAGCCTTGCCGATGAGTGTTGCTCCAAAAAACGTCCAGAAAGGAACAAGGCAATGACCACAGGTGATACCAGCTAAATCAAACAGAGGGTTTGGAACCTGTGGAAGGATCGATGAAATAATTATATAAATTTCACTTCTTGATCAGTTCAAGAACACTCTGAACGGAAACAACTTAGAAATAAGAAACACATTTTACAGAAACAGGCTGGATGTTCAACTGAAAACATGAAAAGAATTTAAAGAAACAGAGTCTACTATAGGCATATGCTATAAAACATGTTTTTTTGATTTTATCCAGAGCACTGGATGTTTGGTCACTGCTGACTGAAAATACAAGGATTTTAGTGGCAGTAGCGAAGAGAAGGGGCCAAGAGATTCAAAAAAACGTGTTAAGTGTGGTAAAAGGAAGGGATTTTTATCTAAGAATTCCCCCTCTCAACCAAATTCCCCTCTGAACTTCTAAGAAATCTTTATACACTCCTTTAAATTGTTAAAATTGTTTCCCACCACCCCCACCCCGTGGCAATTTCAATCCTTCCGGTAAAAAAGGGAGGGGGGGGGGGTATATGGATATTTCCTAGAGCAGTGCAATGTACGTCGTCAACTCTATTTCACAGCCCAGGTCTCTGAATTTGAATATATATATATTTTTTTAATTTTGACCATGCAGCCATATCATACACAACTGGTAGTTACATGTAGTGGAGTATAAGTCAATGGTACTACTGTGTGATAAAAAATACAATGGTGTCCATTGCAATTACATTGTAGTTTTACTCACCGAGGCACACACAAGTATGCCAAAGAATCCTACTCGCTCTACTAAGTCAAGAACCATTTTCTTGAGTCTAGTCCATAAACTCTGATTGGCAAGAGAGGTTAACCTCTCCAATTCTTCAACTTCTTCAAGCTCCTCGTCATCTGGGTCAGTTCCAGACAATCGTGCTGAAGAAAATAAATGTATATATCAAATCAATAGGAAGGAATGTGCATTACAAGTACAACAGGAATAGGAATGTACAAGTACAAATCAATAGGAAGATTCTTGAGGTGCAAAGCAGCGTGTGTTATACAAGTTTCTTTTGCATGAAGGTCTGCCATCATAATGCAGGTCCATGGCTAAGTGGGTCAGCAGAAAACTTGGCCCTGAAGGACTGAACCAATCTGAAATTTGTCAATCACAAATTTCTCATAACACATTGTGTCAGGGATTTTTGGGCATACATGTGTATTAGGCATCGTCACTTGTTACCTGCTCTTGCCATGAAATAAGGGGGGAGTTCTCCAATGGCTGTTCCTGCACCCTGAATGGACAACGTTATAGAATGGTAAGTTACAAGGCAATGTATATAAATAATGCACTGAAAACAGTTCAGTCAACTGTACAATAACTTTGCTGGAAACTCAACAATTACATGTATTAATGTGTTGCATAAAAGCCTATTAGTGTTCAATGACACAGGATTTGAACGTATGATAGGGCAGTTTTTCCAACTGTTCGTTTAATATTCAATTGTGTTGTTTAGATTAGACAGAGGTTGTTGGGATAGTGCTGACCCCTGTTTCGTGTGTGAATAGTCGACACGTTTGTCACCATGTCAATAGTTTTTCAAAAGGCTTGTTTCAAACTTAATCATGATTGATAATTTAGATACTTATCAATTGACTTACCCACATAAAAGCCTCTATCCTAACTTTACTCATAATCGTCAACATGTTTACTGTGGAAGTGTGATCATCCTCAGGACACTGGATACTGAAGGCAACAATAACTTTTATCTGTGAGTGCTTTCATACTACATGTAATACCATAGAATTCCAAAAGTAACAGGCCCCCTCACTTTCAGATTTAGCAGCCAAAAGGCACTGCTACATGTACTTTTGCCATTTTCAGGTAGCTGTTACTTTGGGATGGTAAAAAATTGTTGGTATCATGGTAAGAGTAGTTTCAGACAGAGCGGACACATAACAAACAAAATGAAAGTTCCATTTCCGTATGTTCCTAGGTAGCCACATACAACTAAAGCAGGCTGTATATTAAACAAAAAAAGGCCCTGAATGTTGGTACTGTAGGGCAAAAATATTACAGCATAATATACTTGCATCACAATGCAAATGATTACACTATAATAGTACTGTATAATCATCTGACTCTGCTAATGGGGAAATACAGCTCATAAATCAAGAAAAAATCAGTTAAGTTTGAAACAAAATTATAACAAATAAATTGTTACTCTTCAAATTGTTCAGTGATACAGACTGAGGCTGCTCCATCCACACTACACTTCAGATAGAGTTTTTCTCTTGGTAACTCGGTTAATAAAGGGCTACTACTTTTGGGTGGGCTGCTATTTTCAGGGGGGTGGTTACTTTTGGTGTTCAATAGGAAGGTAATTAAAATTAATGTTGCTTTAGGGGAGGACTGTCACTTTCAGAATTCTACGGTACATCCTAATCTTTGTGCCTTTAGATCCTTTGTACAGTGGGACCACACCTCATTATACAGTCATATTGATCTAGCCCGAACAAAAACTCAGTCATTCTCGCATTCAAAGAACCCCTTTTAACATCGGCAATCAATTAATAGCTCATTTCTACTTCCCACTGAATGGGATTCTAAATGTAGTCCATTGCAAGGTTCCATCTCAGTATTAAGTTCCAAGGTACCCATACATGTACATACACCTGGGTGGAGAGAGGCACTGGGAGAGTAAAATGTCTTGCCCAGGAACACAACACAATGTCCCCAGCCAGGGTTCGAGCGGAGACTGCTTGATCTGAAGATGAGCGCACTAACCACGAGGCCTCCACAGAAAGATGTTAAACTTACTCGTCAGGGTAAGGTGGTTCTGGGAAGTCTAAAGAGCCACATTCCCAAGCAGCTAAAGTGACGGAGGCAATGTGAGGTCCCTGGAAAAGTAATTATAACAGTGACTAAACAAACCACCATAAACAGCTGACAGGGTTTGCACACTTTTGAGACACAAATTTCCTGGACTTTTCAGGACTCATATTGATTTTTCAAGGGCTCTTAAATTCACATCAACCCCTACACTCTCGAGATCCCAATTCTCCTTAATGCCTTCCATACACTTCATATTTTTTAGTTGAGTTTAACAGATTTCCAGAACTTTCAAGGACCAGTGGCCTTTTTCCAGGACTTTCCAGTCCTGGAAAATGCCATAATAAAATTCCAAGACTTTCCAGGTTTTCCAGGACCTGTACCAACCCAGTATTAAAACATTGTCATTTTGAAAACTTGATTAATATTCTTTATTTTGATCTCCACAATTTCAAATGAAGGAAGAAAGTAATTATTGGTATGAATTTTTTATTCTAGATGGTAAAAATATGTCCACACCAAGCCAGGAAGCCTGCCATAGTGACTTACATGTTGTATACATGTACCTGACTGTCTGTCCCTCTGTTCTTACATGTACACGTAGATTACTCACAGTAAGTTACCACACCTACGTGTACATATAACAATTATGTGGTTAAAGTTTAAAAGCAAAAAAAAACAACAAATAAATGTTAGATAAGAAACCACATGGCAGTCTTTGAATGGCAAGATATGTCTTTGTCGTGTCTCCATCAATCGTCAATTGCTCACAAGTACACCCCTGTACACGATAAGTTTAATTTGCATATGGTAGTTTAATATACAGTTGTCAGTAATCTTATATAGTTTGACAAAAAGAAGTTATGTAATGAGCAGCAGCACAATTCCAAAAATACTAAAAATAACTGAAAAGAAATATCGGTATAATTCTCAATGGAACTTAAGGGTTGTTAGTATTAGGGCTGTAACCTGTAGCACCTGCTATGGTGGAGTACATTTGACAGGCGCTTGATATCACAGGTGAACTGGCCAATAGTTGATACAATTCACTCAAAAGGTAACAATGAAGTTTGTTATGGGCGAGATGATCATACAAGGCTACTGTTGGTTCCAACCTTAATGACAGCCCTGGATATGGGTATGCATGTATTAATTGCTATAATTTACAATTAGCAAGCACTTACCAAATACAGAAGAAAGGTATGGAGTCCAGTGCCAAGTCCAACAGAGGAGAGAATCCCAAGGCCAACCCAGTATGCCCACCAAAACAACAAAGATTTCAACTGGCTGAGGGACTGCAAACAATTAACATACAGTACCAAGTTAAATGTGTTAGTGTTAACATAAGCTCCCTCAGTAACAGGCTATCTGATAGGGTGCAGAAAAAAATGGCTTTTTCAAACGTATAAAATACACATTAACGTCTTTAGCGAGAATTTAACTCCTTCATGACATGTTTGACCTTTTGCTACCATTCGTGGACAGCATATCTTCATTCAACACAGTTTTTCCACAGTTTTTTCTCCAAAGGTTAGTATTTACATGTAGGCATTAAATCGGACGAGGAAAACTGGATACCGGAAGTCCAAAAACAAGAACCCAGGCCCATCACCAGAAGATGCATGAACGCCTGGAGATTTAAAATTGTTTACGAACAAAAAGGCATGTTTTGGTCGCTGTTTTGGGTGTAATTAACTTCTCCAAAATGATCAATCTCTTTGCTATTTTTGCTTCTGGGGACAGTACATGTAAGCAGTTGCTTTCCTGCTTACGTGTATATGTAGCAATTTTCTAGTTTTGCACGGAAAAATGCCCCAAGGATGCGGAGGATGCGGAAGTAGGCGAATTATGCGGATCCGCACCACCACATCTTGTCAGATGCCCTGCTGTAAAGTAACCACAATCTTTATGGATCATTTTCAAGCTGCAGCAGATCGAGACCATGAACTAAGGGGCAGGGGGGAAGGGGGGTTGCTTGCTTTGCTGACTTTTCTTCCTTCTGCGATTTTTGTTTTACCAAAATAAGGGAGGGGTTAATCTCAGGAGCCACTCACTCAAATGACGACTCTCTACAATTTTGCATGTGAAAGACCGGGTCATTTTCTTGTGTGCTTTCCATTTGATGAAAAAGCCTGGTTTGAATTTCTGCAAATTTCCAGTTAGTGAATGAAACAGGCCGGATTATTTTTCTTGCATTTTGGAAAAGAGAACAGCTCTGCAGGGTATATGTGTGTACCAATCCAAATTTTGGACCAGGAATTTCCATTCCATTTGATTTTCCTCCCAGAATTTCCAGTTGAATGGTTCACGTTTCAGAGATTTATTTACAATTTTTCAAGAAAATTTCTGGACCAATTGCACCAGTCTTGAAAGTTCCAGCTGATTTTGTGGTTGAAAGGAAAGTCTCTGGATTCACTCTCCGCTTTTCAGCAGATCTATGTAGTCCACAGTGATCATCACTTAATGACCAGTGTACACCATACATGCACTAAACAATATTATTTGATGAGGTTTTTGTGATGACCCTTACAAAGACCTTGATCATTCCAGATGGATATCACAAAACCAAATCTAATTTAATTGTTTTATTACACATTGAACGAAAAAAAAGGAGGTCATGTTTTTGCTTCATCACCGATAGCAAGCAACACAAAGCATGTGAACTTGACATGATTACCCTTAAAAGGCATGCACTGTGATCATACATGACATGATTACCCGTGACCTTGAGTGTCCTTGACACCATTATTGTATAATCTGCAGCTAGATGATGCCATATGCACCGATTTCCAAAATTCACTGTATGCTTTCAGCTTATCAGAAAAGAGATATTAAGGAGTTCAATGTATGATACATGTAGATGTAGTAAAACTACCAATGAGCTGACTAAAAGAGAACCAATTTTCTACATGTACATGTTGCTTACCCTTCAAGCAAGTAAAGGTTGGACAGATTCCATTACCACAAAGGCATAATTTAGTGGTAGCCCTGGGCTATTGAACGCAATTTTCTTTGCACGCTAAGGGGGCTCGAAAGGGTTTTTAGCTGCACACGCGCGCACAAACACACACGTCAGCTGAACAGGCCATCTGATAGGGTGCGGGAAAAAATGGAAAATTATGCGGAAATTTTAGGCAATATTATGCGGAAGAAAGTGATGATTATGCGGAAAAGACGCCAGATTATGCGGAAATTCGTAAAATTAATAAAGTTGTTCCCTTGGCTTTTTCCAACGTATAAAATACACAGTAACGTTTTACCGAGATTCCCAGTCCTTAATTTCATGTTTGACCTTTTGCTGCCGTTCATGGACAGGTATTTCTTCGTTCAACGCAGTTTTCCATAGACAGTACATAGTTTACGTTGTTGCGTTTGTTCGACCCTTAGTAACAGGCATTAAATCGGATGAGGAAAACTAGACACCAGAGGTCCCAAAACTAGAACCCAGTCCCATCACTAGAAGATGCATGGAACGCCTGGAGGTTTAATATTGCTTACGAACGAAAGGCCGCATTTTTAACGCTGTTTTGGCTGAATAACTTCTTCAAAATGATCAATCTCTTCGCTATATTTGTTTCTGAGGATGGTAAGCAGTTGGCTTCTCTCTTATATGCAGCAATTTTCTAGTTTTATGCGGGAAAATGCCCCAAGGATGCAGAGGATGTGGAAGTAGGCAAATTATGCGGATCCGCACCACCGCATCCTGTCAGATGCCCTGGATGAATGAATCAAAATTAGCACACCAGAAGTTAAATCTTGCATAAAATCGCGCAAACGGGAAATAAAATCTGCAGGAAATATTTGTTTCTAGCTCGAAATTTTGCTCGGTAATTTATCTTGATTTTTTGCATGCAATTACCATTCGCGCTGGCACTTCAAATATAAAAGTTTCGGAGAAAATTATCTAGTAGAATTTTCTGTAAGCCATAAATCGCATTTTCTTTATTATATTTAATTCTACTAGATCAATTTTTTCCATACTGTCTGAAAAGTTAAAGAATTTAGGGAACTTTCCAACAAAGAAATAAAAATGGTAGGTCACCGAATTAGTTTTTCAGATAATTTACACAAACTGAAATTTAGTATGGGGTTTTTTTGCGGACAAAATTTCGAACGTGAATACATCAATGTTTTGTTAAATAAATTATTGTTATGCGTAATAATACAAATTTGAAAATAACAAAAATCAATTTCGTACAGAATACATCAATTTTCAGTGACATACATCGATATTGTATAGCTTACATCGCTTTCCTGGATCATTCGTGCGTGACTGTATACAACTAAAAGATGCGCGATAAAACTAAAAGATGATGAAGCGGAAATAGAAGTGACTGGAAGTCGGTTAGAAGAAGAGGCTAATATGGCGGAAATAGAAGTGACCGGAAGTCGTCTAGAAGAAGAGACTAATGGCGGAAATAGAAGGGGATTAGTGAGATGCTCGGATTTGGCTGCCCAACATGGACGGATTATTTATTCCTTTGGTAGACTACTGAAATGGCACAGAAGGAGAAAGGAACACTGCGTCCTGTGGCTTAACTTTTTTAGTCGCCGTTTTTATTTTTGGCATGTAAGAGTGCTGTCTATTAAGCCATGTTTACCTACACAGCTTCCGGAGCATAATAGAAGTTACTGAAATGTTTCCCGGAGGTGGGGGCATTTCATCACCTGGAATGGACCTATGATGGGGCATTTGCACAGCTTTTCAGCCTTGGAAGGGGGGAATTTGAAAACAAAATTTCCAAAAATTCAAATGCCCAAGGGATTGCCCAGGGGCGATCCTTAAGCTTCAATTTGACTGGTACATGATATCGGCAGTTAAAGAAATTTAATGAATTGTTGTGGATTTGTTGTGGACGAATTTGCCAAGCTTCGCAAGGTTCTGCATCAGTCATTTGAAACCACGGCCCCCCGAGCCCCGGGACATAGCGGGGAATTTAATATTTACCCAGTGTTAAAAGATGGCTTATTTCCCCTATTTCCAACTTATATTTCATGTTTAAAATTGTTCTCCATAGATAGCAAACAGATGTAACGTGACTCATATAGCCAAACGGGAGAACTAGACTGGGACAACTTTCGCAATAGTGGACTTCTGTCGGCAAATTCGAGGAAAGTTGACATTTCAAAGAAAAATCGTAATTCTACAAAAACGGGCCTTACGTCTTATTTACTTCAGTAAGTCTAAGGAACACACCGTACCGTTCTTTCTCAAATCGAATTGCCTTCCCCTACCTAGCCTATTTTTCAGAGATTGTAGCTATTTATTGTATGATATCAACAGACAGACAGCACCAGTTAGTATACTCAACCAATTCGTTAAAACAAGTCATATTCATAACTACAGAACAAGATCTGTGTCTAGCGACTCGTTCTATGTTAAATTCTCTAGAACCGATAAAATGCACGCTTCTTTCTCAAGAATTGGCGCCCAAATTTGGAACTCTATTCCTTATTCGATCAAACTACTTAAACGTTCGTCCTTTCGTAAAAAGATAAAGGAATTATTACTAAATTTCTTGCGGTCTGAAGATGATTATGTCAAAGTCTCCCGTCTTATTAAGTTATTTAATACTTTAGGTTAGCTTCTCTTTGTAATCTTAATGTACTTGGTTTGTTTTATGTTACTTTATTTCTATTTATTGTATAGTAGTGTTTTCTTTGTTATTTAGTCCATCTACAGACAATCCTTGTATTTGTAAAATGTCTTCAGATCTCCCCGCCTCCATTAGTTTATAAGCTATTTGCGGGGGGAAACTAATGTAATTTCTTGTATTTCTAATTTTAATAAAATTTTGTTGTTTTGTTGTTGTTGTTAAAAATTAAGCGCTGAACACAAAAATCTTGTTTACCAAGTTTGGTTCTTCTATTTTGACTTTCAAATCAGCTATTTATATTAACATACATAATTAAGACATGAAAACAAGGCTATATGTTGTATCACGTCACAACACACCTTAAAACTCTTCAAATATCAATAAAATGTAGCGGGTGAGTCAGACACAGTATGTTTATCGACTATTCTGTCGGTATTACACGGTAATCACGTGATTTCTGTTCACGTGACTCTTGAAAACGAGGCTAGAAGCTATTTTCTGATTAAGTTAAGTAAGAAGGAGAAGAAAATTAACATAAGTTTTCGAAGCCAAAACAAAAGTAACGTTGCAATCTACAATATTATTTCTTTCATTCTTTTCAAATACAGTAGCACAATTTAACAGTACTGTACCATTCACTGCCCTTGGTTTTTAATAGTGGCATCATTAGGAACATTTTGGCAGCGGACATCTTTTGTAACTTCTGCATTTGCATGCTCCAGTGCATGGTAGTCCTACATTCTGGCAGCTACATGTACACTTCATTGTTTTACATCCTGATTTGCAGCCACAGTTTACCATCTCATCACAGCTTTCAGGTACAGGGGCAAGAGTCATCAGCTTGGGTACGAGCTTGTCATTCAGTCCCGACCAGCCCATAGTCTCTGGAAATGGAAGGGTAGGGTTCGTCAGATGGGCTTGTTTCCATATCATTGCTTGGAAGTGAGCCCTTCTAATATGCAATCGTGCTGCATCGCTCGTCGGGGGAAGAGCTTCTGGTGACCGACACCTAGAAAATAACATTGTGCGTGCTTCATTGCAGCTTTCAGCATCAGCAACATTATTATACTCTGCAGATGAACTCCTCAGCGGACTTCATTGTAAAGTCATCCAGGTCACCATTTCCTAGGTTTCTCAGCAGCATGTGGTGTTCTGTGAACGTCTTCCACGCTGTTTTCTTGCTATGGCCAGCAAAGTAGGAGACCGTATCGCACCCGGTTATTGCATGAAAGGAGAGAATGGTTTCTACTTCAGGAATTGTTTCCTTCAGACGTTCACGAATGGTGTGGATCGGCAGATACTTGGGCTTCTTTGATGTACCAGCTCTCATCCACAACTGCTTGCAGTTCATTTTGTCCAGGTGTGAAACTAAAAGGAAGAAGACATCCATGTCTTGATACAAGACGACAAGGAATTCTGCATCTGAATGTATACAGTGTAGAATTCATTCGAGTGTCCGCCTCTTCATGGAAACCCTTAAGCACTCTGATGTCAGTGTTCGGTCGGGAACACTTGACTGCATCTTCCTCCTCGAATCCACCACCAACAATGACGATTTCTTCCACTGGGGCTCCTGTAAGGAGTTTCTCTGATAAGAAGCCTGCTAGATCTGCCTTGTTGTCATCGAGAGCCACAAAGCTGGACCAGGACTTGGGTAGTGGTACTGAGCCATCTTCAATAATTCTTCGAACGGGTGCGTGGCCTCGAGAATGCTTCTTTGTAGTCGCACACTTGATCGACGTTTCCCTGTATCTGTCAAATGTCAAGTCTTTTCGATAAAAGTCCTTTCCAGAGGCAAGAACAGCTTTCACAAATTTATCCCCGAGATCGTCGAATGTGTTGCAATCTGAAGGTCTTCCTAGCGCCATTACCAGTGCTTGACCATTCTACTACTAGCGTCGATCTCCCTGCGATTGGCGTGACCTGAGGACGTTCCGTACCACTACTCAAAAGTTCCATCAAGACCGACTTATTTCCAGTGCGCAGCTGACTACTTGCATCGAAGATGGCAAGGGGAACTGCCATTAGTTCATGGCTGAGGATTTGAGGCAAATCTACTCTTCTACCAGCATTGTATGCTGTAATGATGCGCTGAAGGGTGTCTCTGTCGGCTTTGATGGCCGCACACTTTTCAGTATCGTTCTTTTTGACCTCATAAAGGGTTGAAAATGTGGGAGCCTTATTTTTAGGAAGAGGGTCCCGGAGCTTCTTATGATGCCCATCTTCTCTTGGCGCCATAAGTCTTTCCTTCACAAAGGTGATCAGCTCCTCCTGGCCAAGACTGTTTGCTTTAAGTAGGGACTCTTCTATCCGTGTCGTTGCCACGTCTTTGGTCACCATGTTCTGCAACCTTTCAGGGGTCGTTGCCTGATTGTTGACGTTGAAAACATTTGCTTGACACAGCAAAGCGATAACTTTCTTCTCATCGGAATTATCTCGCAGTTTCCTTGACGGGTTGGACTCGTTGCATGCGATCTGATCATCGTTGGCAACACGGAACATCTTCCCTGTTAAGGCAGCAATATGTGCTCGTAGGTTATATGACAGTGTCCATCTACACAGCGCTGTTGTTGTCCTGGTAATGCCAACTATCCCACCACCTCTCTTTCCGGTACCATTGAGCCACTCTTGACCTTGATCCGGATCTACTTTATTAAACCGTCGAGGAGAACCTTTCACAACCCAGTTGCCCTTGTCAAACTCGGTCTGTACCTTTACTGGAAGCTGTTTCATTTGCGCAAGGTACACAGCACCCCATCGAGCGTAATTGGTGTGATCATAACGATGGACAAATGGCAGCATCTTTTGAAAGGCATACCGATGTAGGTCCCACATTCCCTCTCTCTGAGCTCTGACAAAGAGAAGAAGGATGCTAACCATTTCCATGTATTACCACCAGTACTCTAAATTAGGATTCTTCTCTTTCTTGAATGTGATAAAGGAGTGCAGCGCTGTGCAGAATTTGTCAGATGACACAAGGTCAAGCAGTTTCAGAAAATCTTCCTCTTTGTTTGACTGAACGGACTTCTCGAGACTTTGTCTCAGTTCTTGTCTCAGTTCGTTGTCCTTTTCTTCCAAATAGACCAACAGTTTTGGCAGAAGCAGTTGCCACATTGCCTGAAGAGTGATCTTGTGAACTCGAGTACCCTTGTTGTAATCTTTGCCCGCAAGCGTGCGTTCTACAGTTCGTGGACCTAATATACCACTCTCCATCCAGATGGTTGGTAGTCCAGAGTCTTGAATATGCTGACCTAGTACCTTTAGGAAATTCATTGATGTATGAAGACCTCCAAGCCGTGGAATGAGACAATCCTGATATTCTGGTACCACCCATTTCAGTTCCATGAGTAGCGGGAAAAGAGCTTGGTCAACTGTCAGCACAACGTGCTTCTGCTTAAACGATTCAGCGACTTGTACTATTCGTTGTACGACAGTGTTTAAAGTGTTAACATCATGCGCGGGAGCCAGTATGATTGGCATGTAGCCAACTGTACTTACTTTTGGATCTGTCTTAGAATGCTTTTCATTGAAGCTTGTCCAACCAGACTTCCGGATCCTCATTGTGCCTTTTAAGGAAAAATGTTGTGTCCATTGCGACTGCCTTCAAAGCAGATGGGCAATCATGGATTGGCTGCTTGAACCATTCCTCTTTGACGTCTTCCTTGAATTGCGGTTCTGCTGTACCTTCTCTGATGTATGCAGGTAAGATAGCGTTCATTTCATCTGGGACTTTGAGGGTTGCTCTCTTAGTCGGCATAATGTTTTGGAGGACGCCAACTGATTCTGGACCTCTTTGCCAGGCTGCATACTGCGTTGCATGAAATGTGTTCTGCCCGTCAAGTGTTCCCTCGTTAATATCTACAGCCCTTCAGCTAGATTGACAGGGATCACTGTTCCGTTTTCTGTGTTCATTGTTGAAAGTGTGTGCTTGGCAAGGGCAGTATCGACTCGACGGACATCCAAGTAGCTGATGGTATGACCGGCATTGTGAAACATTTCTACTAATTTCTTCGACCGCGTCGCTTGATGAAGACTACTGCCTAGACCAACGTGTTTGGGTGTCCACCTTCGGTCTCCACTCACACTGTACACTAGGTCCTGTGCGATGCTAAGCACTCTAGTTTCTTGTTTTCTAACCTGAGCGTTTTGTCGTCTAATCGGCTGTTCTCCTTCTTCGTCAACAGCATCGTTACTGTCTAGATCATCATCAGTACCACGATTATTATCCTCAGCACCATGAACTTCGTCGTCGTCGTCATCATCGTCGTCATCATCGTCGTCATCGTTTATGAAGTCGTCATCGTCCTCCTCGTCATCGTCATCGCCATCACTCAGCTCATTCTCAAGGAGAGACTGTCCACCAAGCATAAGCCTTATAAACATATACAGACTTTCTGGGACACATGCAATAGCATCTTCCATGCAGACGTTTAGACCCTGGTGCGCAGGCTGCGCTAGTATATCAGAGCGAAGCTTCAGTGCCACGTGTACCATCAATAGAAAATCATCCTTTTCATCAGGCTGATAAATCGGGATTATAGGGTTTGACTGCGCTTGTTGATTCAAAACTTGCGACACAGGAATATGACAGAATTTAATAGGCACTAACACTGTTTGGCGCTCAGAAACCGCTTGGTCACGAAGAAGAACGAAATCATAAACATCTACAACATGCGGCGCGATGTGCTCCTTAAATCTGGTCATGCGACTTCTAAATGAGGGAGGAATGTCCATGTTTTGCTCCGCAGCGAGGGAGCAGTAGCGGAGCCACACCTCCTTAAGCTCCAAGATGTGACCTTGTTCAGCAGACTTGTTTAACTCATCGATAAGCCACGACAACACTGTTCCACTTTCATCTTTTGCTATATCTCTTGATCAAGACACTTTTCTCATGAATTTCTTATAGCAACCCCTAACTGACAAATCCGAAAACTACAATCTACCGAGAACTTTATTGACGCTATTAAGACAGTACAGATACAACTGTACTGACGACTACAAACTTGTGTCTTTTGATGTGAAATCACTGTTCACCAGTATTCCACTTCAATTGGCGTTACACTGCACAGAGAGCGCTATACAGCAATCCACCGTTAACCTACCGTTACTGACAGAAGACATTATGGACTTACTGAACCTCTGCCTTACATCGACTTACTTTCAGTACAACGGTAAACACTACAAACAGTTACATGGAACAGCCATGGGGTCACCTGTTTCTGTTGTTGTCGCAGAAATTGTGATGCAACACGTGGAGGAACGCGCCCTTGCAACTTGCCGACAAACAATACCGCTCTGGTTATGCTACGTTGACGACACCTTTACCGCCGTTCACAAAGACGAAATTGACGCTTTTCACGACCACCTTAACGAACAGAACACTGACACCCAGTTTACCAAAGAAATCGAAGAAAATGGAAAACTTCCTTTTCTAGACTGTTTGGTAAGGCGCGACAACAACGAACTACGAACGACAGTGAACAGAAAACCGACGCATACTGACAGATTACACTGTACTTGACGAATCATCCTATAACCCGACTTCACACAAAGCCGCGACTATAAAGACTTTAACGAGATGAGCACAACTAGTTTGTGATACACCGGACAGCTTACGTGACGAAAACAAATACCTTGAACGTGTTTTTGTTAAAAACAACTACAACGCTGACTTTATTAGACGAAACATTTACCGACCTACTGAAGCTGACGCAACGAACCAGAACCCGACACATGTTACTACAGTGACTATACCTTACATTAAGGGCACTTCTGAGACCATCTCACGGATCTTACAGCCCTGCAACATTCGTGTAGCCCACAAACCTACAACTACGTTACGGCACTTACTGACTAACGTTAAAGACCGAGACGAACCCAACAACAGACAGGGAGCAGTTTACAAGATCTAATGCTCTGACTGCGAGGCCTCCTACATTGGAGAGACTGGCAGAAACCTTAACACAAGACTGACTGAACACAAACGAGCCACGAGAAATGGTGATGCCAACAATCACATTGCTGTGCATCATCAACTGACAAACCACAACATTGACTGGGACTCTGCTCTATGCTTAACCTACAGTACTAACTATTTTCAACGACTGAGTCTGGAGAGCTGGTATACTAACTTAGAACAAACGCCTCTTAACAGATGTCAACAACTACCGGCACCTTACAAACAACTTATCCGTGACGAAAACGAAACCGACAAACGGACTTCTAACAGACCGACTTAATTTTGACTAACAGTAGATTTAACTAACAAAAGACGGATCGAAACTGACCAATGACTGATGACAAACTTTACACGAGTCTTTCAGCCAATAACATCATGGCTTAACTGACCAACCATTTTCAACCGACCAGACTTATAACAACATCGACTGACAGACACTATTCACTTGACTCTGAAGATGACTTCCGCTCAGGTTGTCGAAACGTCAGTCACCAACAACAGTTCTTTTCAGAACTACACTCACCCGGACGATTACACAATACGAATTTGGATGATATTTGCCCTCAGCTGCGATTAGGTCATTTACACCTGCCACATGCAAGGAAAGGTCGTGGTCACATTTTGCTCCCTCTAGTATCTGCTGACTCATTTTTAAAGTTGTTACTGAGCACATTGATCGCTTTTTGGACGTTTCCCCATCTTGACAGAACATGCATAGTTCCCAGTCGGTGGAGGAAGTTTTGCTGTGAAGAGCGGAGCTTGCACTTATTTCTGACGGCGAAGGTTTAGCATTTGTAGAATCAAGAAATCTTCTTAATCTACTTATTTTACCCTTATCAGTATACTTTGCATAGCAGCTCTTGTGCCAGTGCAGCTCCTCACCTTTCTTTCCCTCAAATGCACTCAATATCCTGTCGATTGTTTCTGTGTTGATGGTGTCTCTTAATTTTCCTCGCTCTTCAGATGATTCCTTCAATGAACGCAAGCCTAATGCACTGTTGCACTGAACAGGACATCTTTTTTTGACTCCTGGCATATAATACATTCAACTAACGAAACAGGAGGGGCAGATCGTTTTAAAGTTGCCCGTTCTTCAATCATTTCAACCATGTAATCTCTCAACACAACCCGCCATGGAGCTCTCCAAGCTACCAGCTCGATTTAGCAGCCAGTCAAGTTTACTGGGGCTGGGACCGCAGCGCAGAATAAAAAGCTTTACCAGTTGAAACTTGTGAATGAAGTTAGATATCCTTGAATGAAAATGTCTTTGATTCTCAGTCAGAACTTAGTAAGGTTGCTCTTTTCGAACTCCAAGTAGCTTATTTTCTTTTTTAATTCAAATTTCATTCATTTGCAAAAACAATATTCCCACATGCATCGCTGAATTACGTTTTCGATCAGAGTCAAAGCTCAAACAAAGCATATGAATGGGTTTGTCTACGTGTTTAAAATTGCGGCTTTCACTTTATCGCGTAGTGTTAGCTTTTAGATTCTTCAGCCATTAAATCACAACCCTAGAGGGTCAAGAAACAAAGCCCATTTGTTAAAGGCCTTACAATATAATAATAAGAAAAAACATAATATATTTCTTGAAGTGAACATATCCTAATGGTTGCAGTCAGCATAAATGACCTCTGGAGATGAAATAGTTTCCATATAATATGTCTAATTTAGGCACCCACCATCAATTTGAGCTTTTCTCCAGTGAAATATTTATAGTAAGCTGATTTAAAAAAATATTTGGATTCAAAACTAACTTCGAAAAATGGAAAACAGTTCTGCCTCGTTTTCATGCTCGGTATTTGGGTCAGTTATTTAAAGCTGCAATTTCACGGTTAAAAACTCAAAATCAGGCCTGGTAAACAATTTTTTCATGTTCAGCGAATAATTTTTAACTAAAAAAGTGTGTTTACCAACTTTTCCTCAAGTTTGCCGACAGAAGTTTAAAATAGCAGGCTTTCTCGGAATTTGTCCCAGTCTAAACTATATTGTATCGGATTGACCTCTGGCTATAACGTGCAGCCGTAAATCACCAACAGCAAGAACGGCAAATGAAGAAATGTCAAGAACCATAGGGTCATTCATAAGTCTTAAAATCTGAGATCTCCCCCACTGCATTGCTTCATTCGAGAAGGGTATTTCATTTTCTCGTAAAACGGCGACTAAAAAAGTTAAGCGAGTCGCAGGACGCAGTATTCCTTTGTCCGTCTGTGCCATTTCAGTAGTCTACCAAAGGAATAAATAATCCGTCAATGTTGGGCAGCCAAATCCTAGCATCTCACTAATCTCCTTCTATTTCCGCCATTGGTCTCTTCTCCTAGACGACTTCTGATCACTTCTATTTTTGCCATATGCATATTAGCCTCTTCTTCTAAACGACTTCCGGTCACTTCTATTTCCGCTTCCTCATCTTTTAGTTTTCTCGTGCATCTTTTAGTTGTATACAGTCACGCACAAATGATTCAGGAAAGCGATGTAAGCTATACAATATCGATGAATGTAACTGAAAATTGATGTATTCTGGACGAAATTGATTTGTTATTTTCAAATTTGTATTATTATGCATAACAATAATTTATTTAACAAAACATTGACGTATTCACGTTCAAAATTTTGTCCGCAAAAAACCCTCATAATTTAGTGGACGTTTTTGTCCATCTTGTGCATTGCCATGGTAACTGATATAACATCACAAGTACCCTCAAAGTATAGCCCAGCAATAGAGTTTCAAGAAGACATATAGTTTGTCCACACCATAAAATATCCTTCTTTGTAATCTTCCATCGTTTTACAAACACTGCAGCAACGAAAAACCCTTTCGAGCCTCCTTAAGCACTGGTAGCAAACACAACACAACACACTCAAATAGTAGTCTGAATGTGAAATCTGCCCAACATTTTTCATTCAGTTGAATAATAGATTACATAAATTATCAAGGTTCATTGCCAATGATGCTTACCTCTTGGTGCGTTCCCTCCAAGTTATAAGCAAGAGTGATTAATATTGAGATCAGCACTAGAGATGTCACAGTCTTCTTATGTTTCAATATTCTGAAAATTACAAACAGTTCAAACAAAACAAATCAAAAAACAGGTTAAAATCCATCCCCACAAAAAATAGGGAAGGCCGGAACATAAATTATAATCATGAAATATGATATTTACCTAGTACATTGTATAAAAATCATCAAACTTTTTTAAGGATCAATTACCTTTCTTTGTAATCATGTAGCAGAATTCCCATTTCAAAACAAAAGTATGTCAAGGTTACAATGGGATGTCGCCAAAGCACTATTCCATGTCTTTTTTTCTGGTCAAGTTTTCTCTGTTTCCGCATCTCTTCTTCAGACATAACAACATCACTGATTACATCAGAAGGTGCAGTTTGATTGTTCATCACGTGATCATTTTCAACTGTTAGAGAAAAACACATTATACATGTATAGCAAAGAGGTAAAGGATTATTATATAAAGGATTATTACATAAGAAAAGGCTAAAAAATTATTTAAAAGTCTACAGAGTCGTAAAATGTATAGTGTACAGTCACGTAAGTCACACACTTTCCCAATGCTAAGAAAGTGAATGTTTATTAATAAGTGTTTGCAAGTGACTGTATGACCTAACTTACATGACTGTATAATGTTTGCATACAGCTGTACAATGTACCTTGTTTCATTGGGTCTCTGTATCTTGCTTCCCCAGTCTTTACAGAGGACTTTTGTTGTAAACTGCAAACAATAATTATTATATTAAAAAAATATCAATAAAATAAAGATAACTTGTAAAATTTTAGTCATAAGCAATAAGCCCTGGCTTAATTATACAAAATTGCATGCAGCTTCCTAGGTTTGGCAAGCCTTCTCAACAGGCCACATTTTGATATACATGTGTACAGTGTATCACTCAGTATTCTACTAAAAATGGCTCCAAGGCTTTTGGGTTAAAATTGCAAGTTGTTTAAGTTTCTTTTGTCTCACAATTCCCAAAAGAGACTTGAATACATAGAAAACACCACCAAATAAGCAAGTTTGGCCTGAAAGCCTTGAAGCCATGTTAGAATTACATGTTAGAATATTGAGCATGGCCTATTGGGGTAAGGAGATGCATGAGAGCATCAAAAGCACGATTTAAAGCTGGAAGCTTGTAAGAGGGGAAAGCTTGTAGGAGGGGAAAGGTAGGGGTACCCACTACCATGGAAATTTTAAAAACATTCAATATATAAGTCACCTGTGGCAGCATTCTGTGTATTTTGAAGGCAGTTTGATAGGAAACCAGGCAGCCAAATGCAAACCTTAAACCATGAATTCTCGAGAGAGGGGGGCAAGGGTACTTTTGTGACGCCACGATGCAAGTTTTGTGCTCTGTGAATCGTGACTTGATAAAAAGCTGTTTTGTGAACCGTAATTGAAGTGTATTCCCTGAGGCATGAAATGCAAAAGTCCTTCGATGTAAATCGCGAATACACAAGAAATAAATCGTGAATGTCCAAAGTTGAGTTCCTAGCTTAATTACATTGCAAACGAAACATGTTGACAGGTTTAAATAAAGCCGTTGATTTCCTGATCATGGTATTAGCCAATGAACCTGTCTCAATGGTCTCAATAGGATGTTTGACTGATGAGCCATTGATGAAAAACATGTGCAGACTTGGTGTAACTTGGACTGGTGAAGATCATGTCTGCTGAATCCGACAAAAGTCCTCCCAGTTGTTGAATCAGTCATATTTTACCATGCTGAACCAGAATCAGGCACTTCCAAATTTGCTGGATCCAAGGAGCGTGTCAGAATTGGCATAAGAGATTCGCACAAAATTTTAAGCGTCTTCTTAAGATATGTCCTGTGACTAGTTTTTGCGGAATCAAAGATGAGTGAATAAAGCGTGGAAGCTTGGATGTCAGGATCTGGAGACTGGTGAAGGATGGCATAAATCAACCAATCAACCAAAAGAGTTCTCCATCAACAAGATCAATGGGACCTCGAACTTCCACACCTAACTGACTCGACTACAAATTGGATTTTACAAGGTGAATTGTGAGACCTTCAGACTATTTAACAATTGATTCATGCATAAGCATGTGTTCATCAAGATATGGAGCACAGGGGAAGTTTGGAGGGCAAGAAAGATATGTAAGAAATGCTCAAGGCATAGCAGTGGGCCTGACAATGCCATGGAAAGTGAGAACAACGATGATACTCTGACCTTCTTAAGAGCTATAACAACTCGCAGTGATATTTCGATATTTCTCTTAAGGAGTCTAAAGTAAAACCAACAAATTAAGATTTCAAAGATCACCTTTCCAACAGCTGTAAATTATTTAAAGAATGAACTTTTTTGTACAAATCTCTATTACAGTTTCATGCACATGTTCAAGAATTGTGAAAAGTGAATTTTTTGTTTCGTGATTTGTGAATTAAAAAATTTTCATGTACTACCGTGACTTCGTGACAAGACCCGCTCTTCCTCGCCCCCCCCCCTCCCCCCTCTTGAGAAAAAGAAATGCTATGTGTCATGCACAATACCTGTATGTAATTTACAACTTCAGACAATAATGATGACAAAAGGAAATGTGAATGCAGTGTTTTAGAACTGAGCCTATGTGGTATCCAGTCTTACATGATTCTGGTAGCACCAAGGGAATTTAATATTTGGCACTTAAAACGGTTTGACTCTAGTATGGGGTTTCAGTAAAAATTAACCATTTAAATTCGGCTACATTGTACAATGTAACAAACTTACAGTCTGGTCCTAAATATACCATGCACCAAATCTACTTATCCTATTGGTTAAAAGGGATTTCTTCCCTGACCCTTCACAATCTTGCAGCCAGAAAAAACCACTCATTAGAACATGCTGTGATAGTTCACCATGGAGGCAAAGAATTTGCTAAGGTACACGTATTCCTAGATGTCCTCTGGACAACAGCAATCCTCCCTCTCTTGTCAAATCTGTTATTCACAAGAGCACTTACAAAAGCCTTCTCACCAACTTTCTTAGTTTTGCACCTCTTCCCTGTAAATTAGGGTTAATATGAATGCTGGTGGACAGGACATTGAAAATCAATATAACACCTGGATCAGCTTCTTCAAAAACATTAAGGAGCTTACCAATATCCTGGGAAAGAAATGATACTGTACCTTAGCAAATTCTTTGCCTCAACTTTGCGTGCTTCCACAGCAACCAGCTCTAATGGATGTTGCATGCAGTATTACAAATTACCTTTGAACTCATATATCAGTTCTATTTAAGGATTGGCTTGACCCATACTTTGACTGTGATTATATAAAGCTCACCCAAAACACTGACTTCAATCAATCAAAAATCATACAGCAATTGTTTGGACCTGTATTTTTTGGGGCTGCAGGAAGTAAGGCAGAAGGAAACATTTCATACAATTACAGATCTCACATTCTCACAAATTTTACATCGCAACTCCAAATAACTAATGTACATGTTTCTTAAAGCTTGCAATGAAATTCGTCGGATAAGTGAAAAGGATGTGTTCCCTAAGCGGTATACCATTGCATTTAAGCGAAATGGAGCATGAATGAAAAGACACATAGAAATAGGGTAAGGGTTTCCAGAAATGTGCCCCACACCCTGTCAAAATTGTGAAAATTATCCTACTCCCCTGGGGGAACTGAGTTCTGATTGGATAAGAGTTCCTTTGCCTTACAGCTTCATTGTACCCTTTCCTGGCCTGGCATCAGCAATTTACCATTGGAACAAAAACTCACAACACATGTGTAATCAACTTGATACAGCTGCTCCATAGGAGGTTTCAACACAATAAAAGCTGTAAACTTAGCCACGTGGCTGTCATGTACTTCGTGACTCACACTACATGATACATGCATAGCTTCACTGATAGCTTCCATCGCTTTAACAGCAGCTTTACCGAATTTGATAAAGATTGAAAGTCACGAAATGAAACAAACCTAGTAACTACAAATAAGAATTCTCTTTTAAATACAAATAACCAAGCGATCTCTGATTTCCACGACGAAAAAAATATAACTGTAATCTTCCTTGTCGTAAGGTTCACTATTAAAAGTGTGAACACGTATAAGCACAACTAATGAAATCGAATTGTCTCGCTCGACATGATTCCATGAATGAATCTTGCAGACCAAACGTATAATCGCATTGATAAGACAGCCCTGAATGACGAACACAAGTAGAATTGCTTACCTATTGGTTGCTTCTTCGGGCATTTCGTTGGGATATCCTAAATCTGAATGCTCCAAACGAGCAACCTACAGCGGAAGCGGCACAAATTATTTTGAATATTTTCCGTTAAATCAGGCTGTAATGGCGACCAGTTCCAAGAACAACAAGTAAAAATGACTAAATACTGTAAAAGCTAAGTTACCAATTCTTTTTTCAAGCCTGTCGTAGAAATACCTCGTCTCTTCAACTCTTGTCGTAATTTTACTACCGTCCACGAGTTGAAATTTGCCAGAACTTCGGGATCTTTCGCCGGGCGTCGTGGGCTTCGCCGACTGAGATCGGCCATAGATCGTGCGGGAATATGTAAAGTCTTTACTGCCGTGTGTTGACAGATCTCTCAGTCTGGGTAAAATAACGAAAATTTAGTTGTGAAAATGATGTCCTGGACAAATGAAAAGTACAGCCAAATGCAATGGCTACCGATTGCAATGGGGATTACCGCTGTAACCAATTGCTGTAACCAAAGGCAGTAACTGTCTTACTTCCGGTCAAACACATTCCGCTGACCGAAGAGCCTAAAGACTTTCTACGTAATTTTGACTTCCGCTATGTCTTTGAGCTCCGCTTGAGATGCTCATTTTAGGTACCACAGGCTCATTTACTCACTTGAAACAAAGATGCAAGACGATACTGTTCTAAGTAAAAAGCTTGGAATTGACTGCTACATAAGACAGAAAGAAACATAACAAGGCTGGCAAACTGTTTACAGGCTCGATCACAATAGCCCTTTTCACGGTTAATTTTTCTCATTTGCATTACGATGTAATCCAACGTGGATGCGAGGCAATTTCGGGCTAAAACTACAAAATAGCCCGAAATTGCCTCGCATACACGCTAGATTTTATTGTAATGCAAATGAGCAAAGCTAACCGTGAAAAGGGCTATTTATTGAATATATGAAATAAATTTCAGTTAATCAACAACTCTTGTTTCTATTTTGAGCTATGTGCTTTGCTAATCATCCATTAATCGACCTTGGATGACCTCACGTGAGAATCGTGAAAACCACCCAATCAGAGCGAACTTTAGCATCTTACCATTGTCTTTTGCTCTCACACGAGATAGACTACAGTGCGACATTTTGTCCAGAATATTTTCTATTCC
>JAHPZR010003788.1:50000-60000 GCA_019787425.1 Platygyra sinensis
TCACAGGTCAGGAGTGCTCAACGACTTCTTTTTCTAAAAATGATTCTTATCCATCCACGCAACAAAATAACATTAATGCAGTCACAACTGATTAATAATTAACTTTCGTGGGAAAAACAAAACCGATCCTCAGTTCCAGCAAGCTTCAGTCTCTAGGATTCACAGCCAGCAAGGAAATTTGCACAAGACTTAACTCTCAGCCAGGACAGTTTTTAAATATTTAACTGTTCCCAGCAAATAGGATTCAAAGAAGATGTTTTGCCAGCCAGCAATTGTGAGGAAATGTCCCAGTTCCCATCAAAACGGAAATTTTAGTCTAATGTAGTTTAGATAAATGAAATATAGGCTTTGTACTAAACGAATTTACAGTACTGACTTTATTTTTCTCCTTTCCGACCTTAAAAAGTCAATCTCAAGGCAAAAAGACTGTCATGGTACACTCAGTTGTATAAACAAATACTTTTATTAGGCAGATGTCGCTACAGCAACGATTTGTTACAATGGAAATTCCTTACTTGTCATCAAATCCTGACAGTGAACATCCTTCTCCCTTGTTGAAGTGCAAGGCTACAAATTGAACTCTTCATATCGCCTCTTCTTGTGATGCATGTGAAAACTCCATCTCTTCTGGTTCTCCTTTAGGTCGTTCTTGTAGTGTTAATGTCTGCGTTTCGCTTCGAGTAAAATCGATACCATTAACAAAGTCGTACCACATGGCCTCTCTCATAACAACGTCAGTCTCTTCACCAGTTTCGTACTTGGCAAGCAGCCAGGAATGGATTGCCTTTTTCTTTTCCTTTTCCATGACCTTGATCCAACTTCTGAGAAATCGCATCTAGGGGGTTATCGGCAAAAATCGAATATAGAATGCACTGCTGTTTCAGGAAAAAAAAACTGCACGAAAAAGCTTGAGAGTATACACGACAACGTCGAGACCCAGAATGAATAAGTACAAAAAAGTAATTGAAATTTTTGGGTTTTACGTTTTCCCGGATAACTGACAAAAAAAAGAAAATTCCAGAGCAGTATTCAAGTGTGCGTCGAAAGTGATTTGCGTTTACTTCGGTTTTGCATTGATTCACTCCGTGTTTGAGCAGCAAAACTAGCGCCACTTTTTCAACCAGTGGGAAGCGAATACTGTTTACGATTTCCGCGCGATTGTTTTTTTTTTCGACACACAATTGAAAACCGCTCTAAATTCCGTAAGTGATTTTTTGATTTAAATGGCATTCAAGTTTTCTCTGAGTTGCAATGGTAGGGACTAGCAATTAAGAGAAAAATAGTCCAGCGAATAACTTGTTCCCATAGCTGCAGTTCGAGTTGAAACAGAGCTCGACATATTATGAGTTACCAAATACCAAAATAAAATCAACCTCCCGTCAACCAGTCGTCAGGTAGTCTTTTAGAAAGCAACCAAAAAAGTACTAAACAACCCTGTTTTGTAACATCTAAACAACGCTGTTTAGTAGAATATGGGATTGCAGTTTTACATGTAATTAGTTTCTTCCCTTTTTGGCGTTTTCCATTTTTGTATGTCAACTTTCTTGCAGGTACGTGAACACACCCTATCACATCATTTTTACTTCAAAGGACATCATATAGGAACGAATGTATCGCCATTTCAACAGAAGTGCCAATTTCGTTCAGATGATCAATATCCATACAGACGTTACTTTTAGCTTTCCTCACCCAACTCAGCTATCTTTATCCAGTCATGTTTAAACCACTTGGTTGGCGACCTTCATCAAGAATATGTTCCGTTCAGCTGAAAACGTCCTCGCTTCCACCTGTATTGCAAAGAGACAACTTTCAACGCTCCCTTTCTTGTTAGATAAACACACATTTCGAACCAGAAATGCAGAGTTTTGCAAGATCTTAAGACGTCACAAGCACATCCAGAGAAGTCGGCAAAAAGTGTAGAGTTTTGCAAGATCTTCAGACGTCACAAACACATCCACACAAGTGCAGAGTTTTGCAAGATCTTAAAGATGTTACAATCACATCCACAGGACGCAAGAAGTGTAAAGTTTTGCAAGGCCTTAAGACGTCACCAACACATCCACACAAGTGCAGAGTTTTGCAAGATCTTAAAACGTCACAAACATATCCACAGAAGGCAAGAAGTGTAGAGTTTTGCAAGATCTTAAGACGTCACAAACACATCCACAGAAGGCAAGAAGTGTAAAGTTTTGCAAGATCTTAAGACGTCACAAACACATCCACACAAGTGCAGAGTTTTGCAAGATCTTAAGGCGTCACAAACACATCCACAGAAGGTAAAAAGTGTAGAGTTTTGCAAGATCTTAAGACGTCACAAACACATCCACACAAGTGCAGAGTTTTGCAAGATCTTAAGACGTCACAAACATATCCACTCAAAGTGCAGAGTTTTGCAAGATCTTAAGACGTCACAAACACATCCACACAAGCGCAGAGTTTTGCAAGATCTTAAGACGTCACAAACACATCCACACAAGTGCAGAGTTTTGCAAGATCTTAAGACGTCACAAACACATCCACTCAAAGTGCAGAGTTTTGCAAGATCTTAAGACGTCACAAACACATCCACACAAGCGCAGAGTTTTGCAAGATCTTAAGACGTCACAAACACATCCACACAAGTGCAGAGTTTTGCAGGATCTTAAGACGTCACAAACACATCCACTCAAAGTGCAGAGTTTTGCAAGATCTTAAGACGTCACAAACACATCCACACAAGTGCAGAGTTTTGCAAGATCTTAAAGATGTTACAATCACATCCACAGAACGCAAGAAGTGCAGAGTTTTGCAAGATCTTAAGACGTCACAAACACATCCACACAAGTGCGGAGTTTTGCAAGATCTTAAGACGTCACAAACACATCCACACAAGTGCAGAGTTTTGCAAGATCTTAAGACGTCACAAACACATCCACACAAGTGCAGAGTTTTGCAAGATCTTAAGACGTCACAAACACATCCACAGAAGGCAAGAAGTGTAAAGTTTTGCAAGATCTTAAGACGTCACAAACACATCCACAGAAGGTAAGAAGTGTAGAGTTTTGCAAGATCTTAAGACGTCACAAACACATCCACACAAGTGCAGAGTTTTGCAAGATCTTAAGACGTCACAAACACATCCACTCAAAGTGCAGAGTTTTGCAAGATCTTAAGACGTCACAAACACATCCACAGAAGGCAAGAAGTGTAAATTTTTGCAAGATCTTAAGACGTCACAAACACATCCACAGAAGGTAAGAAGTGCAGAGTTTTGCAAGATCTTAAGACGTCACAAACACATCCACACAAGGGCAGAGTTTTGCAAGATCTTAAGACGTCACAAACACATCCACTCAAAGTGCAGAGTTTTGCAAGATCTTAAGACGTCACAAACACATCCACAGAAGGCAAGAAGTGTAGAGTTTTGCAAGATCTTAACATGGCGTCGCAAACAAATCCACGCAACGTTAACAGTGTAAATGTATGTCATATCTCACTCAGCAAATGATCCTTTAAAGCTGGCTTGGACTTGAAGCCTTCTGTTCTGCTCTGCGATAAGACCATAAACGAAGACGACGGAAATCGGATCTTCTTGGTGTAGAATTGTTTCAGAGGGCTTTATAAATTAATTTTTGAAATAGGGAAAAGTAAGAGGGTAGTGTATCTTTTGAAGCTTTAGTTGTAGCAGCATGAAACTTTACCAGGTTAAAAGTTTGTCAGTTTGAGTCAATTTGGCGCGTTGAAATTATGCAAATTAGGTCACTCGACTTCTTAAAGCCAAAATATCTATTTTGTAAAATGGGAACACTTTTTTCATTTCAAAAATTTTGATGTTAGTTTCATGAATTTAAGGCATTCACATACATCGTTTTTGTGCTTAAAGTAGTCAAGATACTTGCAAAGAAACTCTTGAAAAGACAACTTCCTTTTATTGAGGGACTGGGTACTGGTACAGGAAACCGTTTATTTCATAAAGCAATGAAATATCCAACAATTGCCAAGCGCACCTCAGTTTCTATGCTGTAGTCATTAATTAGGACATGTCCTGTACCAGTTCAGTTGAAACCTTCTTTTTATAAACTGTTGCAAGTTTTACTTAAGGTTTTTCCACGAATTTTTGGCCGTGTCAAGTCACGTGACCTAATTTGCATAAGTTCGACAGGTCTAAAAGAATCACTTTAGAAGATGTAATTGTCTACGAAAAGTTTATGTTGTTCTGAACAAAGCCTCAGAAGGTAGACCACCCCTAACATTTTTTAGGAAAGTAACTCCTGACCCATGCCTTGATTTACCTGGGCGCGGTTCTATAACATTTTAACAGTTATTGCTCCTCCTAGACTTGATTACCAGCCACTGTTCGGAAAAGGAGCTCGCGCTCGTCCCCCGAACCCACGGCTGGGCACGTAAGGATTCTTTCTTAGTCTTAGCCAATCAGATATCCACCCGCACGATTTTTGTGGGGCATAAATTATCTCATCAGTTCGGATTGCGGGACGATGTGGAATTGATAGTCACCTTTGACGTGCATGACCAGCGGCACCACGCATAGTCGAACGGCGCTGTTCTACTCAAAAAAGCACTCTTCCTTAGAACACTGTATCCCTGCATATAGCGCTCTTCTGCAACCATAATGTGAACCAAATAGATCGGAAAAACAATATTTTAAAAAAGAGAACGGCAAATGTAGAATTTCAATCTGCAGGTTGTAATCAGATGGCATTTCCGGCGACTTCATGAATTAACTTATGAATTTACGTCACAGTTTTGGTTTGCCGCTCACGCGTCCAGTTGCCTCTTTTCGGGGAGAAACGGAAACCGAACACAAAAGAGCGGCGGAAATTGAGCCTATGTTCCTCCTCAAGCTGCCACAATGGTTGTGTTTTAAGCCTCTTTATTATCACTGAACATTCTTTCCTGCTGTTTGCTTACAGACCGACATTTACTAATTATACTAATTTGAAGTGGCGTTTTTTTTTTCATTCTGCAACTTAACTCGGAATTTGAGCTGCTAGATTCTGCTAAGGCATGGGTCGCACTTGGCAAATCTTTGCCAGAATTTGTTTACTTTGTGGTGGAAATCCGTCATCGCGGGCCTTTACCCAGGGCGACCCCAGTTCGACAAAAACTTTGCGAATCGGCAAAACATGAAAGACGCCGTAGTGCTTGGGTGGGGCAGGCAGATTTTAGAAAAGTCGAGCCGAACAATGGGAATCACAGCGGCAACTGTCAAAGCTTGTCAGCGTAACATGAAAAAAACGATACGCGCGGTAAGTTCAATTCTAGTTCGCGGTCTTAAATCATGAACGGAGTTGGCTTTTTTTTTGGCCCAATGCTCATACATGAATTCCCATGGCCCAGGCGATAGCGTCATAACGCAAGTGTTCTTCGGCGACGTCGATTCCTTCCTCTGATCATGGCCGCTGTTAAAAGCGTCAAAAATTTATCTGTCCATCATTCATTCAACAAGGAAAGACAACAAACTGCTGTATGTTAAGCTGAACGAACAGATGAAGAATCACCGTAACTAAGAGCACTCCTTCAACTGGACGCATACTTGTTTCGGCTTAGATTGCAATCGATATCATGTCTTTCGAAAACACATGGGCAAACAACGCGGTATCTAGTATCTGGTTATTTTCTCCCACTAGTGCGACCCTCCGTTTCTGTCTGAAAGTTTTCCTTTCCGGTTGCGGTTTTATGAAGCGAACTGAACCTCGAAGCTAGCGTCTAGTAAATGATATTGACAGATTACTGTACTTGACGGGCAACTGTTGCAGTAACGACATGTAGTAATGTGATTGACTGCAGCATTTACCACGAGGACAAGTTACACCGTCTCGCGAGGTATTAAAACTTCGCGTGACTCCCTTGTTTTTTTCTCTTGAAAACAGCTTGCAATTTGAACTCGCTAAAATAAGAACGAACTGTTTTCATTATAAAAATTTCCTGCAATGTTCTTTTCACTGGTGCGTAGAAAATAGCAAAAGGGGGGTTTTGTGGTACCCTTAGTACTTGGGTGACATCACATGAAACTAACTGTTGCGCCTGTCCAGCATCCTGAGAAAGAGCGTGCTTGCTAGCGGTCTATTAAATCATGTTCGGTTTTCATTGCTCGTCCTTTCCGACAGCTCATACAGCAGGGAACGACAAGGGAGCATGAGAGGAAAACTGCTTTCTACGTGCTCAGAAGATTTCTGTCCCCACTCCCTTCTAGAGAGGTCATATTTTTACCATAGATATATAACAAAAGCGCTGTTTGATCGTAAAACAATTTATTTTTCCGGAACTTTCATCAAAATACAAATTGCAAAACTGTCCTCCAGGATATTGACACATTTTTCCCAAGTCAGTGTCTATTTATGGATCACTTTCAAGTCGCACAATTTAAATGCGTCTTGGATGAGCGGAAACTTAGTGGAAGTTACACGGATTGAGATGGCCACTTTGTGCGACCTGGAAGGTCTCCCAGAGTCTCCGCGACTCCATCTCGCATCTTCAAGGACCAAGCTTAAGAAAAACGAAAAAACGATAATGAAGAAATTGAATTACACCGCAAGTGATATCGCGTTGCAGAAACAATCAAACTCACACGGCCAAATGATACTCACCAAGTCGGCTCCTCGACAATGTTTGCGTCCAAGTACTGGGCAAGTAGTCGAGCTACGTCTCTGTTTAAGACAGCTCTAACGCGCGCCCGGTCTTTGACTTCGATACATGAAGCATCTCGTGGGTTTTGGGGGTTGCGACATAATCTGTAACTGTTCCCGGGGACAAGGTCCATAACAGGCTTATAAAAACACATGCCAACAGCTCGGACGCGTTCTCCTGGTAAAGCGTCTGCTTTCTCGGTGATTTTAACTTGTGCACCTTGCTCAGTCATATTAGTGCCTTAATGTCACGTGGGAGAAAGAAGCCTGTAATTTTTTTTCGGAGAACTGGCAGTACGTGAACGTCATTGACCAGGCCAATCAAATTTGGGGTCCTTTGAGGTATGCAAGGTGTGGGATATCTGGTCTTTGTTGCACTACGCCTTGCTTTTTCTGTTCATAGCTGTAGGCGCCGGTAAAGTTTCGGTTGAAGGCTTCAAACAAATTAAAAGTTATATATTTTAGCTGGATAAAACGTTCATTTATATTCTCCCTTGAGCCAGTTCTAGTTGCCGCACTGCGGGAACGTACATTCAAAATAAAAAAATAATAAAAAGGTTGCCGGTGAATATCGTCGCCACTTTTGCGTTCCCTTTCTCAAACCGCGATTTAGCATCCCTCAAAAATTGTTCTCTTCCCAAGTGCGTTTCTCTTAAATGTTGAAAACATTCTTTTTCTAAGAGAAAGCTCATAACTTCCAAGCTGAACAAAAGCAATTCTTTTTTTCGCTAGCCGGAAACAAGTATTAATCGTGGCCGTGTTATCTGTGTTTTCACGTCCCGGTTGTCTCACTTAACATTCCTGAAGGTGAAATGCGACAGCTGACTGATTATCTAAATAATTTGAGGCGTGTGATGTAAACGTACAGTAGAACCCCGGTATCTCGAACTCGGATAACGCAGTCGAAGGAACTCCCCCGCTAACTCGAAATGCGTCTCAATTTCTTTGGATTTGACCCAGCTGCTAAAACAGGAATTCGCCGCACATTTTTGTAATAAACAGGCTGGTACCAGATATTCCCGGGAGATATATGAGGGAAACGGCAACAAGTAGGGCCAAATTCCGTGGGTAACTGTGACACCTAATTACTTTCAGTGGTACAAAGTTTCAAAAGTCGTTTTCTTTTCAAAACAAGATGCGGCGTTATACAGCGGCTATTTACTATAGTGAAATTGGGTGGAAGTGCACGCTCCACTGACATTTAATCGTAATCGCAGACTCCATCTACTTCTTTTAAAACGAAGCTTTAGATCACAAAGTAAAAAAAAAAACGTCTGAAAGTAAACCATATGTTTCGCAGTTCGCGATTTCCTTGATTAAATTAAATTTCCCCATAAACATTTGTAATGTAACCAGAAGATATGACCTGACCGGAAACCCATTAGGAAACCTCGGGCAGAAGGTGTGTGTTAACCACAACTATTATCTCCAAAGGTCTGATCTTTAACACCTCACCTTAAGAAAAATTAGATTCGATAGATATATATTGGCGGCGGTTAAGGAGATGCTTTTAGCAACAAAATTCATTTCTGGCGAGTTTATTATTTCCGTCAATCTTGTCCCGGTATTACCTGAATTTTGACACTGCTGCGTTTTCGGACGAAGTGTAAAATCAAAGAAAACAACAGCTCATAAGTTCAGATAATAAAATACCGTTCTCTTAAAGTTTCCACCAAATTACCATTGTTCTAAAAAATGCGAACACAATGGAACTGCTCCATTTTCAATAAATCTCCTCTCATCTAGGCCAAAAATGATACAGCGAAAAACAAAACAACGACATTCCGAGACAGTTTTGCTTAAATGTCCTGGTCTGTCGGTCTGCCCATGTATGTTAAGCACACACTCATTTGACCTGTTCGCGACACGATCGACGAGAATGCTTGTGCATGGTATTTGATTTAAATCCAAATACTCACTAAGTGTATATAAGCTTACTAGATGTAGTAGTAAACCATCTAAAGTAGACGGCACGCATCAGTATAAATTTCTCAAAGACGATACTATTTCTGATAGTATTACGATGACATACAACAGCATACAAGACTGACATACCTCAGTTAATGGTCAGTAAATGGTCTTTAGCTGCATACAGGTAGCGTCACACGACCTTTCGTCACACGAAGCGATTCTGGCGATTACTGAAACAAAAATTTTAACATCTAAATAAGTAAATCAGGAATTTTCGAAAGGTGTTAAACAACAAAGAAGATCTGGTTGTCTAATCTCTAAGCACAGAAACAAGATAATGCACCATTACATAGAATTAACTGTTATCTAACTTGGTCAGAACAATAACGGCAAACTCAGAATAGTAGAGCAGGTCAGAAAATACACAGCTACCAGACAAGAGAAAGCATAGGAAACTTACCTTGTTGGAATAAAATCAATTCTCTTATCAAGAAACTATTTCCAAACTCTTTAGAACGATGTAGTCAAAAGCGTTTGCTGGGACGTTACCGCGCCTGCAATAGCAACGTTTTTGACCGCAGGGCTGTCACACAGGGGTCGATAACTGTGTAATATGACGCCGCGCATGCCTAGATAGACGTATCCTAAGCAGGTGGTGTGCGGCCTACGATCGCTAAGCATGCTGGTAGTAACAGGAGAACAGCTCATTCGTATCAACGCCGTCGTCGAGTGCACATCAAATTACTGTGATGATTTCAACAAGAAATCCCTTAGAAGTCGCTTTTGTATACTGTATTCATCGTTTAAACTCTACAGATTGGCAAATATTCAACCATTTCTTCAAGAATTGTAGAAAGGATCGAAAAATATTGTTTTCGCGATCGCCAGCGTGAAGGCAGCGAGATGTAAACAGTAGCTAATAACAGCAACTGAATCAGTAAGGGCTACTCGCCACTGTTCTTTATTGTTATATGTACATGTATATATTTTTGCGGGACCAGAATCTCTAAGCGATGTCTGAGTCTATCTGTGACGAATTATTTGGATATTGAACTACACTAGCGAGGTTTTATTTCTTGGTCATTGCTTCCATTAATTATGGCCACTGTGCATTTGAAATGTTTTTACCTTACTATCGAGGTGTCTTCAAGGAAGAAGAGAAGTAAATATATCAAAATGTTTGAAGGAGAAAAGCCGATTACCAATCTTTCCTTAACCTTTCTCAGTGTTGCCAATAAATTTGATATTATTGTGGTGTGAAAATCTCACGAGTATATTTATTTGGTTAAATATAATGTGATTAACCTTACATGTACTGAGCCTGATCAAACACTTGTTTGCAGTGGAATCTAAAATTTGTCCCACAGAATCTTGTTAGGCAAGTTTTTTTTTGAATAGCTTTGCTTCTGCTCATCGTCTATAAATATAATTTGAACTGGTTACAGAGTAAACCCCTGTGTAGC
>JAHPZR010003788.1:65000-82734 GCA_019787425.1 Platygyra sinensis
ATGCAATGAGACTACGGTAAATTTATACTAAAACAATTAGACTACTCGCCCTAGTTTTCTACGAGCGATAGTCAACTCGGCTGCGCCTCGTTGACTATCTGCTCGTAGAAAACTCGGCCTCGTAGTCTAATTGTTAAATATATGCCTGAATAAACGTATGTTAGGTTAGGTTTGACAAGAGACATACATTTTTGAATTATAATTATTATATAGCCGGTTCCAATTATGTAACCAAGTTCGAGTCTTGTAATGTGCAAAATTGTATTCAAATCGAAAAAAATAGATCGGAATAAAATTTTAGTTTGCCAGGAAAGAGAAGCAGATAACTATATAATTAGTTTCAATGCTAAGCCACCAACTTTGAATATTAATAAATGCCTCAATAAATGTATGTTAAATTTGATTGGACAAGAAAATTTTTCATCAATTCCTTTGTATACGTAACAAGATTTTCTTGAGATATATAATAAAATTTGTTAACAATATTTGAGGAGAAATTATACATTCGTAAGAGTTACAACCAAAGATAAAGATAAAATTTCCTACGTCAGTACAAAAAGTTATCTCTGCTTAGAAACCACTGCAAAAATCGTGTTCATAGAATTAACTAGAATTACTCAAAAAATGTTCCAGATTAATTTATGCATGCTACTTTCGGGTTTCTTGCCGCCCTCTGCACCAGCCGGCGCTATTGATATCAGTGAGTGACTTTCAATTCTCAAGCTGGTATTGTTTTTTTTTTTATTGAAATACACCTTAAAATGTGAGCGTTTTTTAGTTAAGTACAGTTAGAGTCAGTCTATTCTTGCAAACCAGCTGAATTTACATTGACATGAAAGATGTCTAATTTGAAGATTCGAAGAATAAATGTGTGAAGTTCAATGTTCTACGTTTTAAGTACGTATGCTACATGATTCTTTTTGTCGCATATCTTGCGCACACTAACCCTCTGACAAGTTCCTGAGAGATGACGAAAGATCAGAAAGTTAATCCCGCATACCATCCTTATCCTTTGGTTGAGGTAATTCCATAGTATTGCATTGCGCATTCGTACTGCGCACGATTTTCGCTTCATTAGCGCGCGCACATGGGCGCGTGCACGTACAAAAGGTAAGATATTTTCCTCAAACTATGCTCGATAGCGAAATAAATTCTCCTTTTCTCTTAAAGGAGCACGTGACCCCCGAAATTTTTTTTCAGGTATTTGCTAAGAACAGGGGGCCTGAATGGGGGGTCCGCATGTCGGTTGTCGGTTAAAATTTTCGATCTTTGTTGGTTGTCGGTAAATCCCAGTTAATTCTTTTGTCGCTACTCAGTAATTTTTTTCCTCTTTTTGCGGTAGTCAGTATTATTTTCTAGCCCTTTATTTGTCGCTAGTCGGTTAACCCCATTCACACTCTCAGAACAGTCTAGTAAAGAATATATATTTGGAGAAGGAAAAAAGTTTTGGGAAGCTAACCACGGAGCTGTCCGAAAATGTGCACTATTCCCGCAACCAAGCAATCAAAAACAGCTTAAATGAAGCAATGCTGCTTATGTCAATAAATGAAGCTTTTCTTTCAAGATAAAACTTTGCGTATTCCAAGTAACCAATAATTAATTCTGTTTGAAGATGATCTGAATTTTAACGCGCAAACACTAAAAATACCCCATTTTAAGAGCCCGCTGACGCGTAAACAAGCGCGGTGACCCCATTTTTTTACTGCATTTTTTTTTTTACTGCATGTTCATATCATGACTGTTAATAAAGCTAAGTTTCAAAAAAAGTTTGATAGTAGAGCAATTTCAAGGGAATTACCTTAATCCCTCTAAATTATTTTTAGATATGGCATCCAGGTTTTTGCGAATAACTTTACCACGCGCGTTGCGTAATACTTTTTGAGGAGAGCAAAAATGCGTTTGCAGAATCACATAGCTGCTTAGGCTCTCCATGTGAGTAAACCCCATTTCATCACAGAATTGGCGATTTCTAAATCCACCCGGGAGCTCTTAAAGATATTCGCGCCCAGTGTTACTGCGCATCTCTAGTGCGCACGCTATTCATTAGGCACCTGCGTGCCACGCCATGTATTTCAAGCGTACGATTTTTTGCGCGCGCGGGCGTACAAAACGTAAGAGATTTCCCTCAAACTAAGCTCGATAGCGAGATAAATGCACCTTTTCTCTTAAACGAGCACGGTGACCTTCACTTTCTATTTTTTTAAATTCAATGAGAACAATATCCTCAATAATTGAGAAAAAATTGGCAGAAATCTATAGCTACTTTTTTGGCAAATGAAATAAATGCTATAGATAGGGCCTTGCATACGGTCGGCGCGCGGGAAATTTGAATTGACCAATCAGGATTCAGCAGGCGGGAAAAACTTTACTGTCCTGACGCCAATGTAAGTTTATAGGAAAGGCATTGAAGCCAGGCAACTTTTGTCGCTGGAGATGGCACTAAATATTCACGAAAAGTGATTTACAATTGTCAAAACCCTATCAGTTCTTAAAATGTGAAAAATATGAAGAAGTTTGTGTCTCCAAGCTTCTAATTTGGCGCCAAATCTGAGTCGCCGGCGTCCGGCATGGCAACTCCCTCGTAGTTCGTCGAGTGTCGCCACGTAGGGTGATAGTTGCCTTATTTTGAAAAAAATATCCTGTTTCTCGTCAAACTAAACTCGGAATTCTCGAGTTAAGTATTAGAAGAAGCCAAAGCAACTTTGGCATTGTCTCTATCTTTGTTACCTGCGAAGAAAAAGGCTATTATCGTGTCATTTCGGTAGGACAGCTAAGTTTTGACTGCCACTCGTACTGCGGGCTCAGTCGCCGTATGCAAGGAGAGACGTAACGGGCCCAATAGAGCAAGGCCAAATTATGTTTCCTTTAAAGGATAAAAATATTAATTAATAATGCAGGGTATTTGAAGCCATTTTTTCTGGGACGTAGATGGATAAACAATCAAAGGAAGTGAAACTCTGTTATATAACATGCCGCATTGGAAAATAATCGCGGTTATTTGTTGCGCACGCAGATCACGAAAAGTCACCTTAAAGTGCATATAGCATAAAAAGTTTTTTCTGCCTATTTGAAATCACATAAGAAACAAAATGCCACCCTAATGCCGTTGCCATTACAGCAGTTTGGCCACTTGTGCTGTCTTAATAAAACCTAAAATTCCCAGTTTTTAAGCAACAATCATGGACAAAAGTGTTGACACATTTGAGCAAAACAAACGCTTTCTATCAGCGTCCGTCCGTAACTTCAAGAAGCATCTTTTTTGTTGATAGCCAACCCCCCTCTCCCCCTTTTCAATGTTGCAATACGCTCCGTGGACACTTTCACCTGGTTACAACATTGAAAAGGGGGGAGGGGGTGGAAACGTCAAAATTGCACATTGAAAAACTCACTCGTTGAACGAAACGGGTCTTTTTCGGAGAGTGTCTCAACTACTTTTGTCCATGACTGAAGAACCATCTACCCCTCACAATCTATTCATAAGAGTTAAGACAATGTGGGAACTGTGTCTGTTCCATGTAGCACCCTTTGTCTCACGCCAGGGGTTGCAAATGGGGATTTTTTTTGGACAGAAAGAGACTGGAGCCGAAAGAGTTGCTATGGCAACATCATTAAAGGTGTGGTTTTGTTTCTTTTGTGATGCACATTTATGGTGTCAAGTTTCAAGAACGCTGCTTTAATATCTCTAGAGATATTGTTTATTCAGTATTTTACCATTCTTAGTTGCAAACAATATGACTTCATCACTGATCTAATTTGCATAATAGAAAAACGTCAATATCTCTAAAATGATAAAAGATATTTCAAAAAGAAAAACTCCATTCTTCTGTATTTTCATATGCACTTTTCAAATAACCGTTTTTGTCAGCATTGTGGCGTGAAAACAAGCATGGTGACCCCCTCTTTTTATTAGGTTTTTAATACCTCCTTGTCTTGTAACAATAACATACCAAGTTTCATTGGATAGCTATGGTGGGTTCTTTTACTAGGGAACCACCTTAACTTGCTGTGAGAATATTTTTGTTGGATGCTCGGTGATCCCCCCCCCCCCCTCTCCCCCAGAACACTTCCTTTTCTGAATCTTTCCATTATACTAAAAAACAAGAAAAATCTGTACGTGAAGTTTTAATTACTTCTCATATGCCATTCAAATAGGGTCGAATTGGTACATGGATACAGGTGTGCGTGACTTAGAAGTTGCATTTCTTAAGGCTAATTCTACTTGATTTAATGACACATGTAGCAAGGATCTAATAAATAGGCCAATATATGCTGTGTTAAGCACACATAAAGCTACATAACTTAAGCCTGGTTCTCATATGCCGCCGACCTAACTGCGATTTAGTCGCCGCATAACGTCGCAGATCTCCGCAGATGATGTTCACATAAAATATTTTCATCGCCGACAATCGCCGGCTTGCCTGCGAAGTTGAACTCAGCTCAACTTCGCAGGCAAGCCGGCGGTCATTGCCTGGGACAGATTGTGTCGGCAATAAATGTTCACATATGCCGCAGCTTTGTCCAAGCCGGGCTATGTCCCAGGTAGGTCGGCGACATATGAGAACCAGGTTTTAGCTATGATTCTTCAACTTAAATATACGCCAATAGTAATGAATCCGGCCAGAATCGTCTCGAGTTACTGGAGATCCTAGAAATGCTATGGTCTGCGCTACGCCTGCGCTACGAGTTCGGTGATCCCCTATTTTTTATACGTTTTTAATTTTAATCTATTCTTATCATTTTCTTCTTGCAGTCAAAGTTTAAAATCTGTACTTGGGAAGTTTTGGGCGCGAACGTCCTAAAGTTGAAATAAGCTAAGAGAATTAAGTCACAAATAATTGCTATACAGGAGATCATCAGTCGAGTCATTTCTGCGATTCAGAGGCAATAACCAGTTCACGGCCCATTTCCCCGTTTAGCAAAACCAGCTGTTTTGAGCAAGAGTTCAAAACGTCGCTAATATAATGTTACTTATCTTGCTACTTATCACTTAATCACTGCATCACTGGTGGTGTCCGTTTATCGATTGCTTAAAATTTGAAACTCGCCACAGCTTCCTGCTGAGTTTCGGAACGGCCAATAGCGTCTTTCATTGGAAACTAGCGCATTTTTAAGTTTGAATAAATGAGCATAAAATTGTCAAGTTCCTGGGAATTCTCATAGACTGTCATCTCAAGGCGGGATTTCACCTGAAGGCTGTTTTCACGTCGCTCAACGTGGAGTTTGTGCCAATATCTCCTTCACGTTTCAAGCAACGCCAAATCCCTCCGCTAAGAACATTCACCACTGTTTTGCGGCTTTGTGTAAATTTTTGGGTGATTTTTGGACATTTTAGTTTGTGAATGAGATATTTTTTCTTAAAGGATAGGTTAAGTTGAGGAAAATATGAAATGTTGAAGATTTGATGGATTTGGAAAATTGAAATTTGAAGTGAAGAATTAATACACGGACACCAAACAGTCCCTAGGAACCTGGGACTCCTTTTCGAGGGGGTGAACTGTCTGGTAGTGTTCCCAACCATTTTAATCTTAAAGGAGCACTGTCACAAGAATTTGCTGTTTTGAGCTTCATTCGTTGCTGAAATCTTTACCTGGTACCTTTCCCAAAATGTTCAAATAAACTATCAGAAACATATCAAACGAATGGTGGCTCAGAGAGCAAACCATAATGAATTTCCGCTGGCAATATTTTCAAGGAATGGCTCTAGAATTTGAAAAAACTGGCTAGTTTTTTCAAATTTCAATCCCTTTCCATCCTTGCCATGCTAAGTGCTAGACGGCAATAAATGGTTTTGGTGTAGTGATAAAGTCCTAGAAAACAAAACTGCATCATTATTTTTGGGTTTCCATTGATGCAGGAACATATTTCGGCATTGTAAAATGACGCTAAAATACCGTGACAGTGCCCCTTTAACAATTCCCTTTTAAAACTACTTCAAATTTCAGTCCTAATCAGGTAGAATCTCCCTTAAATTGGAAAGAACATATTCAACAACTTTCGTTAAAAAAATATCTAGAGGTATTGGTGTTCTTTGTAAAATTAGGCATCATGCTAATGTCAAAATTTTAGTTCAATTACACCATGCCAGGAGGGAGGGGGTGACTCTATTGTTTTCGAGTATCTGTCAGAGACCGACTCATCACTGCCAGTGTGACGTCACATAGCAACAAGTCGAAGATTCGCTCGGCTTGCCCAGATTTGGCGTCGGGACTCCATTGAATTCAAACAAATAAAAGGATAATACAAGCTATTATTGCTCTATTATTCACTAATTTGGCACAAGTGTGCAAGCTTTGTAGTGGATGTCTGTGAGTACAATTGTTTGTTGTTTTGTGTGCGTTTTGGTTCCAAATTTTATTGAAAACAAATCGGGTCAAGTGGGGTTACCGCCATCTTGACTTCCGGTCAAGTAAACGCCACCCAAAACGCCCGCCGTTTTCTCTTCAAGTTTTCAACAGAGGTACCTCATAATAGGAGGTTTTGTTCCTTTTTGATATAACTTTCTAGCCATTGTTAGTTTTTCTCAATGTGATGAGTCATTTTGCTCAACAATCCTTTTGAGTGCGAGGGTGTACTGTCGCGTGTTGTACTTTGTTGGATTGGTGAAAGGTCAATAGTGTCTGTGTTTACGATTGCGTGCCATTAAACGCTTGCTCCCCTCGTCCCCCAGTGGTGTTGTATTTTATGGGTTGATGAACGTAAGACGAGTAAAACTATTGCTATGAAAGTAAGACGAGTAAAACTATTGCTCCCGCATTCCCGCAGTGGAAAAATGAATATTAAAACTCCGGGTTTCGGCTCATCGATTATACAACGAAGTATTTTCATGTGCAGCGCGCTTGTTTCGCCTGGTGGATTTTAGAACGAGGCATATTCATGTTTAGCACGCTTGTTTCGGGTATACATTAAGTTTTCTCTTTTGTTTCCATATGCAAATATTTATTTACTACGGGACTACGTGAGCAAGCATTCAATGTCACGCAATCGTGGCCGCGTATTCAGAGGTTTAGCCCTTCTTCTCCAAATGCCATTAACTTTGAAGGGATTGTTGAGACGAACCATAAGCACTGAAGGTTTAATTCTCAGCACAGAGCAAACTTAATATATCATGTACCAAACCTCCTATTCTGGGATCAGGACATCTCCGCATTTCTGCGGGGCCCGGGAAAACGTTGTCAATCCATTAAACTTTGTCGACGCCTCGGCCACTTGTTAGTATGTTTCTACTCAAAATATGAGGCTTTCGAATAACTTATCCTACCGAAAATTACTGCAAAGAAGTCTTTCATATATTTTAAATCCTGGGTAACATTGAACAAAGTAATCGAATCATCAAAAAGTTAGAAATTTCCACATATCTTTCAGTTAACGAACCAAAATAAATAGGCCGCCATATCGAAAATCACCGGTGTATGACGTGACGTCACACTGGTAGTTATGACTAAACCACTGTTTGCCTGGAGACACCCCCTCCCTCCTGCACCATGCCATCATTCTCCTTTTTTTGATACTGTTGTATAGTCTGGGGTAACACCTGTTGATCCTAATATTAAATAACTCCAAATAATGCAAAAGAAAGTGATTCATCTAATTCCCTTTTCTGATTTTAATGCTCATACAAGTCGTTTGTGTTTTTTCAACTTAAACTTCTAAAACCTCAGGATCATGTCAAACTTCAAACTCTTTACTTCATGCACCAGATTTTTGACTCTTTTTTTATGGAAACTTCAGATAAGCATAATGCCAACACTCGCTTTGCAAATAGGACAGCTTTTTATGTTCCAAAAACTCGAACAAACTATGGTAAATTTAATATTCGATACAATAGACCTATATTATGGAATGAAACTGATGAGAGATTTAAGATTCTAACTACCTATATTCATTCAAAAGAGAATTATCAATGCATTTCATTAATTTGTATTAAGTTTTACTACTAATTGCTATGTTTTGCTGTTCTGTTATTTAGTTATTTATTTCATTTACTTTTTTATTGTATACATGTTTAGGAATTATTTGTTCTCTAATCTATTTCCTTAATTAAGTGTTTAAAATGTAAAATGTAAAATGCCTCTTTTTTGACCTTATACTTATTTTCGATTAATATATGGTGGTCACCCAGCTAGTTTAGCTCTTTAGTTATTTTGGGTGACCAGTATGTATTATTAATGTAGTTCCTGTTTAATTTGTAATTAAGGGAATTTTTACAGTTCAAATAAACCTTGTTGTTGTTGTTTTAAAAGAAGCAGCGGAACAAGTGAGTAAGTGATGAGCCTAAAGCTGGACATTGTCTTATTCCACTCAAAATGGAGCCGCTTACGACAAAAATACTCAATCATAATTCCAACAGACATACACTCATTGAGCTGTGGGCCAAATTCAGAAATTATTTCTGGAACTTCAGACGCTATTTTCCTCACTCGACATCCGCAAAAATCCTCGTAGCATGTGCTCTCATTTGCCGCAACAAATGGCGCAATTTGTTCTAAAAATAGAACTGAAAATTGTCTCATATGATCAAAAATAAGACACAAACAGCAGTGATAAACATATTGAACTTGTTCATTTTGACTTGACGTTTCGTATGTACTCTACATACATTTTCAAAAGTAACCGTTGAAATATAAAACAGCTATTTATATATAACAAAGCGGGTGAGGGGACTGGAACCTAGATTAAGCAAATACTTAACAGTAAAATATAAAATATATATAAAAAATAACAGGTTAATAAATCATCAGCCTTTCACTTCCGACGTTGACGTTGAAAGCAGGTTGAAGTTCTTGAATAAATAACGTCTCTTTTATTTTACAATGATAGTCTGTTTTGCCCTTCGCTAAAATATCAAAATGATCCCACTTGATGTTATGTCCAGTGGCCTTGACGTGGTCAGCAATGGCTGAAGCATTGTCATTTTTAGCGAGGGCCTTAAAATGTTCGGTTTTTCTGTGAAGCCGTCGTTTAGTTTTACCGATGTAAAAACCATTACAATCCCAGCAATTTGCTCTGTAAATAACTCTGGATTGTTGTGAACGATTAATACGGTCTTTGTAAGGAAAGAAAGATTTTATACATCGAGTGCTCTGAAAAACAATCTTAAGGTTAACACAAGAGTAGAATTTGTACACACAAGATTTCAGGCGTTTAGCGACTTGGTTGCTTTGCAAACCTAAGTAGGGAAGTAGGACAATGACATCTTTCTTGGGAACAGTAGACACAGGGTTGCTATGCTGGTGTTGTCTGTTTTTGTTCAAAACATCGTTGATATGATAGTTGATTATGCCTTGTGGGTAGCCGTTCTGAAGAAGAAGTTTTCGAAGATCATTGAGGGCAGATTGTAGCAAGGAGCCAGATGAACAAAGACGGTAGTAGCGATAAGTGAGGGAGCGGATGAGGTTTATTTTGTACTTTCGTGGAGTGAAGGAATCCCAGGGACAGCGCCAATACTAGAAATGGGGCGCGTTTACGGCCTCCGTCCCCGATTAAGGCTCCTAATTACACCTGAATCCACCTCAGACTAATGTGACATGATGAGGTCCAACAACTAGACTATGTCTCCAAACGACAAACAATCAGAAACGAGCTTCCATTGAACATAGCAAGATACCAAAAGTTAGTTTCTAACATATTGTGGGTGCAGCTTGCATTAGTTGCCCTCTGGCTTCCATTCAGTATAGTGGTTTGTGCTGAATGTAAATGGTCGAAAAATTAAGAAGCTTGTGATAGCTGTCCGGACGCTAGTTTTTTTTTAACAAATCTATAAGCTCAATCCTGTATTGTTCGAATAAAGTATAACTGACAAAAATATAGCCTGTTGGAATACCGCAAAAAAAGCCGTCTTCATTACGTCTGGATAAATAAAAATACATATATTTACAGTCAATGCTAAAACGAACGAGCCCAGGTTTCGACGAAAAACAAACTGAAATTTTACAGACAGTGAAGTCAATTTTTTTTTCTAAAAAAAAATCGCAGTTTGTGTTTTATTGATCATGAATTTCGTCATAACATTGTCAAAGTAGCTGTGGATCCACGAGGCGACAGCCGAGTGAATCCGCAGACTACTTTGACAATGTTATGACGAAATTCATTGTCAATAACAGGACAGACGCATTAAAAACTGACATCAATTTGTTTTTTACGATAACAAATTGTCGACTTGCGCGCTCTCGCTCGCTGACGTGTCACATGAATTTCAAATTCATGTGTCTGTCCGCATATTGACAATAAAAATTAACCAATGAGCGCGCGTGAATGTCGAGTTTTGCGTCAATATTCATGTGTTAACGGCTCTTTCTGTCTAAGAGTCCACTAGACAAATGAAAAGTACAGAAAAATGCAATGGCTAACCATTTCAATGGGAATTACTGCTGAAATCCAAAGCCCTGACTATACCTCCTGTCAAACACCTTCCGCTGACGGAACTTCATTACTAAATTGACTTTCGGTTTGAACGATGAGCTACGCCCGCAATACTCATTTATACACTGCCTGTCATTTAAGATCATTTAAAAAGAAACAAAAAGGCGAAACGCATTCTCACTGAGCTTAATTTATTCAGGGCGTGTATATTGCCTGAATATCAGGAATAACACATACGCTACCTGCTCGACGAAACATTTAGCACAATTGATTTTTTTAGTCCAACTGTTAAGCGAAAAATCGTTCGCTTTTTGATAAAAGCATGAAACTTAGCAGAATGATGCAGTTATAGGAACTGATCATTTTCTGATATAGGGCTAGCGACGAATCGCCTGAGTGTGGCCAAATTCACATATTTCTAGCCAGCATAAAACGAGGCTGAAATAAAACAATTGTTCTTTCAAGTAAAAATTTTAGTTTTCAAGATAAACAGTCTTTAGTAGTGATCAGAGTAATAAAAGCATCTTTATTCCATAATAATGTATGTCACGTGGTCTATCACGTGACTACGAGAAAGAGAGTTTACACTTAAACACTATATACTAATTCGCGTGACTCCAGCAGTGTTTTTGCAGGTAGAAATTTTGCTTTTCATCGTATACAGTCCTTAATAATCATCAGAGAAATAAAGAAATAAAAAAAATCTTCCATTTTTTACTGTGTGTGTCACGTGGTCTATCACGTGACTACGAGAAAGAGAGTTTACACTTTTACACTAATTCACGTGACTCCAGCAGTGTTTTACAGATAGAAATTTTACTTTTTGCAGCAAACAGTCCTTGATAATCATGAGAAGATAAAAAAGCATCTTCAAATTTTCAGTGTGTGTCACATGGTCTATCACGTGATTGCAAGAAAGAGAGTTTACACTTTTACGCTATATTCGCCGAAAGCAATTAATCATCTAGGCAATGTCCTCCACAGTTGCAGAGGGCTGTGCATTTCAGGCTTTCCTTACGGCATTTGCATTGACCAGTGCGTCCTTTCTTGCAACCGCAGTCAATCAGCTCATAACATGATTCTTGCGCTTGTGGCAAAACTTTCCACACCAGCTTCCATTCACTTCCTTCTCTTCTCCAGCGCCATTCTTGCGGACTTGGAATCTGTGGTTTAGCGATCACAGCACTTCCCCAGACATGTCCGGCCTGATAAACAGCACGCTTTGTGTGCTGCAAAAGGGCAGCTTGAGTTGGCAGAATGTTTTCGATAGCCATTGATTTTTTGAGAAGAGCTCTTGTCTAGCTTCATTCACTGTCAATGCTGTGCTGGGTCTGCAGTTGAGAAGAACAACAAATCTCTCAATCAGTGGCATGTAGTCGTCGGGGATACTCTCTGGAACTGAAGATAAGTCAGCCAACACATCAGTTACTGCAAAGAACACACTCCTGGTATCCCATGCTGTTCGTTTCCCTTTACCAGAAAAGAAAGAAACGGTGTCGCTGCCTGTTAGGGCACGCAGCGTCTAAGAGCCTTGGCCTTCTGTGGTCCAAGCTGAGCAGCAATGCCATGTATTGCCAGGTACCTGAAATGTTTACCGGTGCCAAAGGCAATCCAAAGCTCATCAACAACAATATCGTACATCTTGGAAACTGCAAGAGCCTCAACATCTGTATCAACGGTTCTGATCATGACTCTCCGATATCCGCACTGCGAAGCAATGTACACGTGCAGCATGGTGCGTGTATCGATCAGCTTCTTCGTTCAGTCTTCCATATCATCTCTTCTTGGTGAGCTTAAAACGTGTTCCTCGTATGTAGTGCACATTTCTTTACCTTCTACGTGACAAGATTCCACTTGCTTCGCCAGGAAGTGGAAGAGCTCTGTCTTGTTGTCATTCACGCATAACAAACTCTAACTCCAGTTCTTCGGAATCTGGGAAGAGGATGTTACCCTTCTGCATGGGTGTACTAGAGCCCCTCTTCTCTCTGGTAGCTGCCTTTAGACTGTCCTGTCGATAAACATCCTAGATAATGTCGACTCTTTTGACTGGCTGAAGCTGTTTCATAATAAATATATGGCATGAAAACATTGTCTGTATACTCTTGAAAATTTCTTGCGGCCCCGGACGATGCCATTTGTACCACAACAGCTCCGTCAAGTATTGCGACGTCCACTTCTGGGGATTCGGCAGTCGGTCTCGAAGCCTTTTCCCTGCACTTTACAATATCTGACTTCTTGCCATCTCTCAATATACTAGCCTGCTCCAGAGATGGGACCGCAGATGATTCTCATGTTTGAAGAATTCTTGGAGGTTTCCTTCACGACTTTGACAAGCAATGTATAGTCTGGAGAATAGGGCACAATCATCCTTCAAAGCTGCAACTTGCACTTTCTTCTTGTCCCATTTCTGTTCTAAAGGGCTTTTAAACAATGGAAGTTTATTCTTGCTTATAACTGAAGTCACCTCCTTGGTCCTTTTCTCAAATCGCTGTTCGACAAATGTATTGTACTGTTCCTGACCAATGGTTATGACGTTCTTGACTGTTAGATGACTGCATTTTCCACAATAACTTTGGAGTCTAGTGCAAACAGATCTCTGCTGTCTTCTTCAAACGGATTTCCTACCTCCTCAAATAAAGACACCAGGGATGCAGCGTCCTTCTTAAACACAACCTGTACCCCTACTAATTGCTCGTGGTGGCGTGTATCTTCCTTTGTGACAGAAGGAATGGATTCTTCAAACTCTTGTGTCATTCTTGCAAGTTCAGCTCCTGCAGCTATCCATTGCAATAAAGCGCCAGGGCTTTCGGTTAGGACGACGGGCCCACCATCTCCTTTAACCAAGGCGTTAGCTTGCTCATGCGCATGATCCAGTGCTATGGATGAAAATGCCCGCGTTGACTTGTGCACCACAAAGGCTCCCTCACTGAACTGTTGAAATATCTTTGGATGTTTGGATGATAGGGTGCACATGTCTCTGACATGGACAGACAGCCACCGGGCATAATTGATATGATCCAAGGAAAACATCCATGGTGCAAGTTGGCCAAGTGATTCAATGTAGTGCTTGAAATTTGCTTCTCTTAGAGAGCGGACAAGCTGCAACATACAAAGTTCAGTTCCAGGACTCGACATTAGTGGAGAAATTGAGGGTGCTCAGTAGACATCTTTTTCTCTCAATCTTTAAAACCCAGCGGTTCAACGCCATTGTCAAAAGCTTTTATGCCCTCTGTCGCAAGATGTAAAGACCTGCTGCTGTAATCTGGTGAACTCGTCTTGTTCTAGTGAGGTTGGAGGCTTTAATGAAGGAGTAAAAGGTGTAAAAGCATCCACTTTTACACTCGTTCAGTCACTTTATCTGAAGTACCGTTTCAGGAGAAGAGAGTTAAAAACCCGGAGAAGAGAGTTAAAAATACGACGCACCGCAGAGGAACCACTGTCTCTTTAAAATCTATACTAATTAAGACCGGGCGCCCAAACCTCCTTCACGGTTGTGATTTTCTTTCTTTTACTGACGTGATGAGTTATTAATGAGTCTGGGAAAATAGGTTAAAAGCCTTAGTTCTACACAAAGCTTGTGCGAGTTGTTGTCGTGATGGTTTGAGCAAGATAATTCGCATTTTGATCATGCAGATAAATAATTTTTATTGTCCTTCCTTTTCCTCGAGAAATTAAGGTCTTGAAGGATTCAAAAAAGCTATTGAAACACTCGCCAGATACATTTTTCTGCCTGTTTTCTCAAACTTTATTTCCTAATCTTTAAATTTGATTTTATCGCTTTTTATTATTATTTCTCAGTGTATTTAAAACTGGGAAATACTCGAAAGGAACTGATGTTCATAGCTATTACTCTTCAACGCAATGAACACTAGGCAGTTCATTGTTTATATTGTTTTATATAGTTATACAGTGACAGATTTGCTTTGAAATTGATGCCTTTCTGAGACCTGGTTTTTAAAATCCTAATTTCCCTAAACTAATTAATTATACCTGCCCGCAAAAGCAACACGTCTTAACTTTCTGCATTAGGATATAGCTGAAATATCATTCAGTCATTATCATCATCGCATACCTTTTTCAGTCTGTTTTCTGAAACTTTAATTAGTAATCCTAAAACTTATTTAATCGCAGAAAACACTTTTTATTATTATTTATCAGTGTATTCAAAACTACGAAATACTCGAAAGGAACTCATGTACATACCTATCACTATTCAACGAAATGAACACTGAGCAGTTATTAAAATACAACTAATGTACATGTTTGTTATAAGTTGTCCGATATAGCAATGACAAATGCACCTGCTAGCGCTATTAGTCGCACGCACCTATAAAGCTGCAACTGACTAGTCGCAGTTTTCATTTTTCGACTAAAAGCGCAATTTACAGGAATGAACTTTAATTCTTCTGACCACGCAGCTGACAAGCAACGATGACTGCCATTACTGTAGATAGAAACTTCACAATGAAACTGAACCAAGCACTCAGAGCACGACAAGATGGCATAACTGTATTTTTTTCAGCTTTGAACATTGTTCTTTCCATCACCGCATTCCTGGGCAATGCTTTGATCCTTGTTGCTCTTCATAAAGTGTCTTCCATTTATCCTCCAACAAAACTTTTCTTTCGATGTCTAGCGGTCACTGATCTTTGCGTTGGACTTGTGGTGCAACCACTCTTTGCGACAAGCGTAATGGTTTCTTTCACCAATATGGACGTGAATACTTTGAATTATGTTATTGGAGCAAATCGTGTTTCAGGTTTCGTTCTCTGTGGTGTATCTCTCTTTACGTCGACGGCAATTAGTGTGGACAGACTTCTCGCCTTGTTGTTGGGACTGAGATACAGATATGTTGTAACATTAAGGCGCGTTCGTGTAGTGATATTTTCCTTTTGGCTAGTCATTACTGGGTCAACTACAGCAATCAGCAGGCTTTGGGGAAGTGATATGTTCATGATTCCTATTTGCATAACAGTTTCTGTGGCGACATCAATTTTTTGTTACTCTCGCATCCACCTCAGACTACGACATCATCAAGTCCAACTACTAAACAATTTTTCCCAAGGACAACGGAACGAAGGAAGGATTCCACTGAACATAGCAAGATACAAAAAGACGGTAGCTACTGTTTTGTGGGTGCAGCTGGCATTAGTTGCTTGCTATGCTCCGATTTGTATTACAACTTCATTAGACGTTTTTGGAATAGAATCTCATGTCGTGACTTTTTTGACTACCAATTCTCTAGTCTACTTTAACTCATCTCTAAACCCTATCCTGTATTGTTGGAAGATCAAAGAAGTTAAAAAGGTAGTGAAAGACACCCTAAGAGCGCTTTACTGTTTGTAAAATATAAACTTCATGCATTAAGATAAAATTGCAAATTAAGATTGATATCTAGCCGGTTTGAAAAAAAAAAATCAAAAAAGAGCAGATTATTGGCTAAGTTCATTTCTGTTATCATAAGGCGCAAAATTCTTTTAGAAACCGTCAAAAGTTAAAGACCCTTAAAATCTCAGTTAGCTATGAAAGAGGAGCACATAACGGCATAATTACAATGCAAAGCCACCAACGTTTAATGACCAATATATGTCTGAATAAACATATGTTAGGTTAGGTTTGACAAGAGACATACATTTTTGAATTATAATTAATATATATCCGGTTCCAATAGCCCAAAAAGCCGATTAGAAGCCAAGTTCAGTTCTTGTAATGTGCAAAATTCTTTTCAAATGGAAAAAAATGGACTGATAAAAGTTCAATAAGCTATGAAAGAGGAGCAGAAAGCTTTATAATTACTTTCAATGCTTAGCCACCAACTTTGAATATTTACAAAAGCCTCAATAAATAAATAAATGTTAAATTAGATTTGACAAGGGAATTTCTTATCGACTTCACTGAACATAGCAAGATACAGGAAGACGGTAGCTACTGTTTGTGGGTGCAGTTGGTATTACTTGCTTGCTATACACCGATTAGTATTAAAACTTCATTAGACGTTTATGGAATAGAATCTCATGTCGTGGCTTTTTTTGACTACAAATTCTGTAGTCTACTTCAACTCATCTCTAAACCCTATCCTGTATTGTTGGAAGATCAAACAAGTTAAAAAGGTAGTGGAAGACATCCTAAGACGTTTTTACTGCTCGTAAATTATAAACTGCTTGTATTTACATAAAATTGTAAATTAAAACTGATTGATATCTAGCCGGTTTGAAAAAAAAAAGAAAAAGAGATCGAGCAGATTAGTAGCTGAGTTCATTTCTTTTATTATAAGACAAAATTAAAAAAAGTAAAAGACCCTTAAAATCTCAGTTAGCCGGCTATGAAAGAGGAGCAGATAACGATAATTACAATGTAAAGCCACCAACGTTGAATGACTACTAATATATGCCTGAATAAACATATGTTAGGTTAGGTTTTGACAAGAGACATACATTTTAAAATTTGAATTATAAGTAATATATATCCGGTTCCAATGGCCCAAAAAAGCCGCTTAGTAGCCAAGTTGAATTCTTGTAATGTGCAAAATTCTTTTTAAATGAAAAAAAAAAAAAAAATGGAATAAAATTTCAGTTGGCTATGAAAGAGGAGCAGATAACTTTATGATGACTTTCAATACTTAGCCACCAACTTTTAATATTGGCAAATACCTCAATAAAGGTATGTTAAATTAGATTTGACAAGAGAATTTCTTATCGATTTCTCTGTAACAAGGTTTTTTAAGATTTATGATAGGGAGCTTAAGCAACGACGAGGAGGACGCCAAGGAGGACGCCTAGTGAAAAATGAATTTATGTTTTACCGTCTTATATTGCGATTGTCCAAATCTGTTCGGTACGCTAATGGCACCAGAAACGTGCATAACGTGGCTCCAAACAGTTTCCAGCACGTTCAAAGACGTAGATTTTGATGGGTCATTATGACCACACTTTATCAGTCGATGCTACAATCATGGTACCAAAAACTGCCCAAATTATTGATGAAAGGATTGTTATTATTTTGTGACACACTAGGTTACCATAGCAACACTATGGCCTGCTAAAAACATCATTAATTTCAGCTTTAAGCGCATATATTTCAAAAACGGCATGGTGAATTTAATGTGCTGGAAACTGTTTTGAGCTACCTTAAGCTAAATATGCAACGACGGCGTCCAATTCCAAATGGAAATAGGAAAACTTAGCTGTCGACGTCCTCGTTCCGACGCAGAACTTGGCCATTTCACGTTGTTGTTTTGCAGAGGACGGCAAAAAAATGCACTAAGATTTAAAACGCACGTGCACAGCTATTGTTTTGCTTATTAAACCTTTTGTTTGGTGACGTTCTCGTTGCTGTCGTCGTCGTCGTCGTCGTCGTCGTCGTCGTCGTGGTTTCC
>JAHPZR010003792.1:0-55000 GCA_019787425.1 Platygyra sinensis
CATGCGCGTCTGCTCTTTGGTCCGCAGCTCCTCTTTTTTCTGCTCTTTCTCTCAGCTTTTCTTGTTCCGCTGGACCGGTTTTCTTCAGCCCTCTCACCCATCACGCTGACCTCTGTTGTCTTCTCTGTGTCAACGCTGATTGTAGCGATTGTGTCAAACGCAGTCCGATTCCCGTCCTGGGCCCCTGCTTTTTCCCCCCCCCCCCCCCCTGTCCGGCGCGGTACCAGGGAACGCTTCTGTTGTTCTTCCACGTTGCGCCGCCCACGCTGCAACCCACCGGCTTCAGTGCGAAGTTTTGCGCATACCAGATGCGGTAGTCATTTGATCGCTTGCTGGTAACCTGGCGGTCCGCGCCCCCTGGTGTCCGCTTCAAGTCTTGTCAATTGCTCGGTTGGAACGGTCCCCACGTCTGCCCACTTTTCGCCGCAGTTGAAGACCACTCTGCCAGCTTGTTGGCCGCGTGTTTCCCGCGCTGCGCCCCGAGCCGCTGGGGTCCAGGCTCTGCCTGGCGTAACGTTCCCGTGCCTTTGAACTGCCAAAATCTTTTGCCACCCCTGTTCCGCACTACAACCAAGAGCTCATGTTCTCCCGTGTGACTCCTCTCTGCACCCTCTTCGGTCTCAATGGTCCACACATGTTCTGCCCTTCTCGCCGCCGGTTTCTCTTTCGGGCCTGTGGACGGCTCGCCTCCCCGTAGACGGGGTGCCCCCCCGGTGGACCCTGCGCATTCCCCCAGACAGACCACCAGGCACATAGCCTTCGACTGTCACGTCTGGTGAACCCTCCCCGCCATGCGCTGTACTAGTGCTTGTGTGTCCTGTTGTCCTGCTTAACCGTGCCCCGGCGCACATGTCCCCTGTTCTTGTTTCCACTGTTTTTACCACCGCAATTCCGTCCCGTACTGCCGCTGTTTCGTCCCCCCGCCCCCCCGCACCACGACTCTTCCTCACTTTCGCGCTCGCACAGTTTTCGTCCGCCTTCACTCGCCACTGTTCCCGTGAGCCGCTCAGGTTTCGCCGCCGCATCTCTATGGTGATCGTCATTATCCTACAACAGCGATTTGCGATACTTGATCGCCATGCATATCAAGTGGGTTGTTGTTTAGGTATTCGCGGACAAGTCTCTGTCGATGGGCTGCCGTTCATTGGGTAAAGTTGTCTGGAAACCGCCAGTGTGCCGTTGCTTGAGCTTCAGCCGGTAGACTTGTGCCCTCAGCAAAGCAAAGAGGGCCGATCATTCGATGCTAGTGCCGCACGCCCAATTGCCGACGCCGCCGTACCCGCTGCAGTACGCTGAAGCCCCTAGCGCGCGGCCGCGGCCCCCGTCTGCGGCCCTCCTTCGAATTGGCTGACTGAGAACAGAGTCCCCGCCTGGTTTTCTTGGGTTCTGGTTCGTTTTTTTTGCTTTATCGAGGCCGTCATTGTGCCATTTTGTACCAAGAGCTAACCCCTTTCCATAAAGGTTCTTTGAGGAAGTTATGTGGCTTGTCTGATGTCACGTTTGAACCCGTTGTTTTGTCGTAGCATGCATTAAAATTTCTGTAATTGGTCAGTGCAAACATCACCCAACCCGGAGTCGAAGTGGATTAGGTCTCGGTCTTCCGTTTTCGTTTTCTCTTTGTTGGGGCACTGTGAATCTATTTGCCGTACCCCTACATGTCCGGTTATGTTTCCGGTGCACGTGTCGGACTCTGTCGTGGCGGGGGGGGGGGGTGTTGTTTTTTTTTGTTTCCGGGTTGTCCAGCATGCCGCACTGTCGATGTTGCAGGAGGTTGCCAGGATCTCATGAAAAGAATGCGGAAGTTGCCCCCCGCTGCCCGTCTCCGTTCCCCATGATGCTCAGACTTTTACACTGGGTCCCCCTGGGGGCATCCGCATTCAGGGACTATGCCACTGCATTTATTCTCTCAGTACCCCCTCAGGTTCGTTTGATTTTTTGCACCGCCGTTCACCCTGCCCACCACCTTCGCCCCTTTGCACATCGGCCTTTTCCTCTTGCCTTCCTTCCATACCGAGGCAAACACACTGTTGGCGCCTGACATCCCTAGCCTTGAGATGGAAAGTTACTCAAGTTGAAAGCTGTCGCCCCGTCCAACACGTTCCTTTCGCCCTCCACCGCCCCAACTCTGGGTGCCGAATTGTAGGGGTGCTGCTTCCCGTTGTAGTATCTTCCCCCGATCCGCCTGACAAATGGCTTGTATGCGCCCGTACTGCACTCCTCTCGCCCTCCCTGGCTCACTGCCCGCGCCCTAAATCCGCACCCGCCCCACCGGTTAGGTGTCCTGCATGCACTCAGGGTCTTTCTCCGTTCCCCACCGCCCCGGGGGGGTCCCCTCCTTGCTTTCCGTGCCGGGGCTGCTCGCCTGGCCCCACGCCCCCCCGCTCCTCCCAGCCCCCCCCCTCTCGGGCTTCCCGCCCCCCCCCCCCACTCCTGGCCCCCCCCCGTCCCCCCGCCACCCAAACCTCCCCCTGGCGATTTTATGGCCTTTCCACTTTCCGCCCACCCCATGGCACTTGGACCCTCGTGCTTTTCTTCATCCCCTCGGCCTCCCACTTGGCCCCTCTTTTCATATGCCGTCCCTTTCACCCTGCCGCGGCTGGTGGCGACACACCTCCCCCGCCACGTTTTGTTTCACACAGGTAGTGTTCACAGGGGAAGTCAGCTTTCCCATTGTTAACCCGCCCACCCGCACACCCCTGTTTGTTTGCCCTTTCTTCGCCGCACTTCGCCGCCCTGGGCCTTGCCCTCTTTTCTCCCCTCCCCCCATTCCCGTACTCCCTCCAGCTCCCCCCCATCCTCAGCGTCTTGTCTCCCCCTTTCTTCGTATTGCACCACACTCCGGTCGTGGCGCCTTTTCTATATCCCCCCCAACACCATCCTGAGTCTCCCTGTCCCTTGCCCTTTCCGGTCCCCCCCTGCGCGCCACCCCCCCCTTCCCTCATGTTCAATTGCTGTGTGCTTGCTTGGCTTCTGCCAGCTAGCCCCCTCCCTTGTGCTCCCCCCTGCGCAATGCCCCGTCTTCTTGGTTTGTTGTCCTTGTTTCCCCTGCCTTCCGGCCCTCTCCCCCGCCTGGGCTGCTGTCGCGCCCGCACCGGGGCCCCTCGGCCCTTCAGGCCACCCGCTCGGCTTTGCCTGGGTCCCTGGCCCCCCCTGGGGCCGCTGGCCTTCCGCTCTTTTTTGCCCGGCCGGCCGTCCTGCCTTTCCCGCGTTGTCGGTGGGGGCCACACACACGGGCTGTTGTCCCGGCTCCCCCCCCTCCGTTCTGTCCCTGTCCGCGCCCCCGCCTTCGGCCCCGCGTTGCTTCCCCCGCCTTTTCCCAGCTCGCACCCCCCCCTCCTGCCTCTTTGTGGCCGCTCCCCCGGGCTCCCCGCCCCTCCCACTCCCCCCCTTTACCCATCCCTGTCCACTTCGCCTTCCCCGCTATCAATTATCCCGGTGGCCCCCGCGCGGCCCGGTCCTCTACTCTGCCCCCCCTATGCCCGCTCAGTCTACCACCCTGGAAAACTGGTTCCCCCTGGCCATTTTATCCTTCACCACCCGCTGTCCCTGGTCCCCCTGTGGGCACTTGCGTCTCATCAGGTTTTGGGCACGCCCCCCCCTGTCCCCGCCCCCCCGCTTCCCCGCCCCCCCGGGCGTTCCCTCACCACCCTTTTCTCTTCGCGCCACCCGTCCAGCCACCTCCCCGATGTATCGCCACACCCCCCCCCACCACTCCGTCGTAGTGCCCCCGTCAGTTGTTATGATAAAAACACCTATTAACTTCCGCCCGTGGCCCAGCTTTGGGGATGACCCTTTGGTCACTGTGAGGCTCGTCCCGTTCCTTTTGATCTAAACTGAGTGAACGTCGCCAGCAAAAACCCTGCGTTGCGGCCATTATTACGGCCACTCCTGCTGACATTTGGGCCAACCCCATTTCCAGGCTCTTAGGTTCCCACATCACTTCCGCGCGTGCCCCCTGATGTGGCCCAAACAGCCAAGGCTACACAAGAAACACCCTCTAGCGCGGGCGCTTATGACCCTCCTAAACTTGCTGAGTACTTGTCGATATACTTACTAACATGCATGTAGCTTGGGCCTTATAATCTTGGATACTTTCTACGCCCCAGGACAACTCATGGCTAGACCACAATACTGATTAGCTATATAACAATTAAACAAGCTACCTTGCGTGTGGGTTGTCGGTGTTTCCCTGTTTGCCTCAATCCTTCCCATATGTCACTGATTTGCGCACCCAGGAATGGAAGGCAACGACAACAGCCTTCCATAGAACGCCTATCTGAAAAACCTTCCTCCGGCCTGGCCTGCTCCCGCCCCCCCCCTTTCCCCGCCCCCTTTTCGCACCCTTCGCCGCCGTGCGGCCCGTGTAGCCTACTTCCCCCAGTTCTCTCGTCCTTCTCTCGTAGGCCTAACCCTGGCGGCAGCCACTACCTGCCTCCTCTCTGATTCTTGCTATCCGTGTATTCACACAGCGAGTGGGCTGCTTCGCTTCGCCTAGCGCGCTCTTATCCGTGTGCCACCCCTTTTCCTGGGCACTATCTCCGCGCGCTTCCCTTTAATCAATTTCGCAGTCGGCGCCGTTGGTTATTCGTGACCGGTCACAACTCTGCTAGTCCTGGCGATGGTGCATGCTAGGCCACATGATTTTCTGGATAATGCGGTCCCCACACCTTTGGGGCACCCCCTGTGGGACCCCCACGCTTTGCGCTTGTTGGCCCCTTCTCTCCCCCTCTCCCCCCGCGCTTGGGCCCGGTGCGTAACCGTTCCCACCCCCTACCAGATCCGCCCCCTGCACCACACCACCTGGCACTTTCTTTGCCACACAGTCGTCGCCGTGGCCCTGTAACACTTCCGGTGCTTGCCTTTTTCTGCCTCGCGGCCTCAGCAGTGCCCTTTTAGTTGTTTTATATGTTATGCACACCTGAGCTGTTAGGTTCCTCTGGTGCTTTTGCAACCTCTTCTGCTCGCTCGGCTCCTCTCTCTCCTTCCCAAATTTCTCATCACATGGCTCCCCCTCCCCAACTGACACTCTTTTCTCTGTTGATAAACTTTAACCATTGAGATCTTATAGCAATGGGAAGTTACAGAACCGGCCTGTTGGTTGCTTCCAAGATTATAGGACAATATATGTTGAGAACCACATGTAAGGTTTATGGTGCTAAGGAAGTCTGGGCATTCCATATTATATCTGGCTTTTGATAGTTTCCCAGATTTTTTTTTTTTACTTACGTATGTATTCACACTAAAAGCTAGAGGGCGAAAATGAACATGAAGAATCGCCAATGAGAGTTGATAATATAGCATACCCACCTGCGATGGAAATGTCCACTCCAGCATAGGCAGACACAGGCGCATTAGCGGACCAGCAGATGAGTGCGTCCTCAACTGTGAGACACCATTCCAGAAAGAGTCGATGTGAGAAAAATATGCCTGTAGTCCCAAACCCACCCCACTAAATTGTTTTTTGGTGTTTTATGTTCATAGCCTAAAGTGGTCTATGACAAAAATCGCATGTTTTATATCTAAAACATTTATAAGTTTTGAAACAAGTGAGTCTACCTGAGAATAAAAAGGCTGTTTATTTTAATAATTCTCTTTACCTTCATTACAGTTTTTAAAGATATGCAAAAGTAGCCAAGTCGAATGACGTCCTAAAAACTTGAACAACTTTTGATTACAATATGATGAAAAAAAAGATTATCACAGCCAATAGTGAACAGAAATTTTGACTCTTTGCATTAGGATTTTATAAATGTGCTTCACATATGATGCTTAAACGAGTTTGTCTTTACCATGGAAAAAGCCTGTTTAACTAGGACTCCAAGCCTCAATCATCACTGGCTACGTTGCATACTTTAAAAACTATAAAGGAAAGGAGATTGTTGAAAATAGTAAACAGCATTTTTATTCTCAGGCAGACTACTTGTTCAAAACTTATAATGGCTTAGATAGGAAACATGCGATTTTTGTCATAGTAACACGTTAGCTATAACATAAACAATGGTGTGACTACAGGCAGATTTTTCTCACATCATGCTTCCGGCATGTTCTCACAGTTGAGGGAGCACACTCGTGTGCTGGTCCTGCTAATGCGCCTGTTCTGCCATGCTGAGTGGCATTTCATGCAGGAAAGGTATGCATATATTTAAACTATCATAATGGGATTCTTCATATGTCATTTTCGACCTCTAGCTTTTGTGTGAATACATACTGTATCATCTGAAAAGCTACCCGAAGGCAGATATAATGATGAATGCAAAGGCTTGTAGCACAATACACCTGTACATAGGTGGTTGCTCAAATATATTGTCCAATATCTTGGGAAGCAAACAACAGATCACTCTGTAACTTCCCATTCTATGTCTGCAATGGTTAAAGTTTATCAACAAGAGAAAATATTGTCATTTGGAAGAACCTATGTATGATAAAATTTTGAAGAAGCAAGAAGAATGTTGCAAAATCACCATGTAACACGTAACAGCTAATTTGCATAAAATAATAAAAAAAACTAAAATTTCACTCTCTAGCCGATAGCATAAAAAATTTCAATCACACAGAAATATTAAAGTGCCACTGCGACGAAATTTTTCGAATTCATTGTTTTTGCATTTTCTGAATCTTTAAGTGGTACTTACTCACCTGTCCAAGCCGTTTTGTCCAACAAGCGCGAGAAGATGTTTTTTTCCACAGTTTTTCCCAAGAATTTTTTGTCCGCCATTATCAAATCATGTTCCTGCATCCCCATAAGGCCTTGCTGCGTTGTGACGTCATACTCCTAACCAACTAGGCTCACATGGCAAATTTTGTTATAACATCTCTATGTAGTTCGCAGTTAACTGGTTTCACAACGTGAATATAGCGCTCTATTCGAATCGAATCATGCCCGATCGCTGTGTAATACACGGATGCAGCAATAGATCAGATATGAATGCAGGTATTTCTGCTCATTTTAGTCCTACGATAAGAAGTGAGCGAGATAACTGGTTGAGATTCGTACACATGCACTCACTGCGTGAATTTCAACCCGAGCGGAAAGTTTGTGGCGGGTATCAAGTCCATTTCGCGGAGGAATGTTTTTCAAGAGCGTTTCATATGGAAGGCTGTTGTCGTGGCCTTATTCCTGGCTCAAATCATACAATATGGAAGATTGAGTCAGGGAAACAACCGACAACAACGCAAGGTAAGCCTTGTTTAATTTTATATAAGCTTCAGTATTGTGTCAGCCATGAAGTTTTCTTTTTCGTAGAAGTATCCAATATTTTAAGTCCCAGATATCTGCGATTTGTAAATATATCTACAAGTAGCTCATCAAGTTTAGGATTGTTCATATCGCCGCGCTATTATGTTTTAGTTTTTTATCCTTTCTGTTTATTCCAGTCATGTGGCACGCTCGTAAGGTGCTGGTTTACCTAAGAGCCTTTCAATGGTTTCCAAAATTCTCAAATCAACCGTAAATAATTTACTCAAACACAGGTTTCTGTATCTACTTCTCATTTAGATCATAAATGAACTGTAACAGATCTCACAGTTACCAGAAGTTTCATCCCCAGAAGCTGGCCACTCGGTAATTTAATGGGTTTTTAATAGATGAAGGCACCCTTTACGTCATGTAATCTGGTAATTGCTGTACTTTTCGCTGAATAGAGACAATGTTGTGAGTGAAACTCGTTTTCGTTAAAGCGTTTTGCTGTGTACATTTTCGTTGACCCAAAACTGATGATAAGCTCAAATTTCCCACAGTTTTGTACCCATTGAAAAATCTGTTTGAATGAATAAAATGGCAGTTTAAACTCAGTTTCCCAAGTGTGGTATACTAAATCAGTTTCCTGGTCCTCATCTTGTGCACCTTGATAATTATGCTGGAGACATGCATAATTTTACAGGTAGTGTAAATGGTTGGGATTTTTAGGGGGGCAAGGTTAAGCCATTTTATCTTGCAACAACAATGATGAGGGAGGGGTGTCTAGCTTGAGAAAATGCAGTTTTAATCAACTATTCACCTAATTGCAACATTCAAGAAATGAGGGGTGGCAGTATCTTTAAAACAATCCCTCACTGTGTCACCTATAGAGCTTTAAAAATTCAATGACTTGCCAGGCCTGGAAAAAGAAGATCTATAATTCCAGGACTTCCCATGTTTTCCATTACCCATGCAAAGCCCGATCAGTGTTGCTTAATTCCTATTTCCCTTTTTTTCTCTTTAAATTCATCCAGGCCTTGTTGATATTGCAATTAGATGCATTTTTAAACGGGAGGACTAAACAGAAAACAGAGAATACTGTGACATTATCTCATTTTTATCAAAATGAGTTGGATATTTCAGAATACAATCAATCACACAGTCAATGTTAACATTATTGAATTGTTGTGGTGTCCTAGGGGGGGTACTCGGAATTTCAAGTGACAGGGATGATCTAAGGATTTTTTTGGGTTTGAAATTTTCGACTACCGGATTTTTTTGGGTACAAAAATTTGGCAAGTATTTTTTTGGGTAGCTTGATTTGAGTAGGGATTTTTTTAGGGTATTAAAAAGAATTGGCAGTGCCCTGGCTGCGAAGTTCTGCGAATAAAGTACAAACAAAACATGTTTTGCTGTTGTTTAATAGTTAACTAAGGTGAAGCTTTACATTCCACATGTTAAACAATACTGTTGAAACAAAACAGTTCTTGGGTGTTTCTAGCACCCGCTCTAGCATGGTTAAAATGACTGTCAGATGAGAGAAAGGATATATTCAGATGGTATGCCGATGATGATGAATAAAGAAGCACGAGTGTTCAATTTCCAATGTTTTTCTGGAACTTTTAAAGGCCATAAAATCGGCATGGGATTTTTTCGGGGGTTAATTTTTGGTCCAGGGATTTTTTTGGGTTTTGCTGGAAGCCCTAGGGATTTTTTTGGGTCTTGATTTTTGGCTCCATTCGATCATCCCCGTCACTTGAAATCCTGAGTACCCCCCCTGGGCGTGGTGTACTGTGGAGACCCTGAGTAGCATGCAGTACACTAACCAAGTAATATATTTAATTTCTGGCACTTTAGCCAGTTGGAGGTTCTGATAGGATTTCATTACTAGTCTATAAAAGCCAATTTCATTGCTGATCTTTAAGGAAGAATATTACTACAGCTGTAAGCAAGCACCCCCTACATATTCTGCACCACATATTTTTGGCTGTTTAGGGTCTAAAATTAACTTTTTTGACTTTGGCTACAGCTTTCAACTTAATGAAAACTTTCCATCTCAAGCTAGTGATGTGCAGTCGCCAACAGTTTTCCTCTTTATGGTAATGGAAGTCAAGATGAAAAGTCTGCTATTGGCAAAAGGGGTCTGAATTTTTTGTCAGTGTAACTGCTTTGGCAAAAAATCAAACTTAACATTAATTTGGGAATGAGATAAATATATGGCAGTGGCATAGTCCTGAATATAGTTATTCCCCCAGTGGTGACCAGTTGTAAAATTCTGATCATCAGTGTGAACTTATACTTGTCATCTTTTTCAACTTCTGCCATTCTTTCATGATATCTGTCAACCTCCATGCAACATCTACATTCTTCATGCTGGACAACGAACTCCAGCGAACAATTCATACACTTGCACCTATAAACATAACCTTACATGTATGGGTACGTTCAAAATAGCATTACAGTTGACACCAAAAACAAATATAAATAAACTTGAAATACCTAAGAACTAAAAATACCACTTCGATCTTTTTTTATTTTTGGCAACTGACAAAATTACAGAAATTTTAATCATGCAATATCTACAAAACAGACATTTTCAAAAACGGTGACACAGATCAAATCCAACATAACTTCCTTCAAAATAAACTGTTTGAAATTTTAGCTCTTTTTACAAAAATGTCAAAAATAGAGGCATCGATAAAAGCAGAAAAAAACGAAACGAAGAACCCAAATAAAATACCAGTCTGGTAGATCTGTCTCATCAGCAAATTAGAAGTATGTCCTCAGACTTTTCCTCTTCCTCTACAGCTATTTGTTCAGCGTACTGCAGCTGGTAGCTTCTTCTTCGGTGGCAATTGGCTCGGCACTATCATCGAATGATCGGAAATCTTTGCTTGCTGAGCAGAAGCTAGCCTCTGAAGACTCAGAGCAAACTTCACTACTGCTTTCAGACAAACTTTACCCAAAATGAACTTCAGAATCGACAGAGATTTCGCTAATACTAAGACAAAAACCCGACTGATATTCAATGGCGATCAAAGGTATATCAATCGCGTGTTAGGAATATGACATCACAAGTAGAGATGCTGCTGCGAAAATAGCGGGCTCAACTGGAACCAATTTCGAGTAATGGCGGACGAAAAACTTTTCGAGCGGCGAAATTTTAATGAAGGAAGTCTTTTTCTTTTTTTCTTTTTAGACGAAAGGACATCGTGCATGACGGTAAGTTATTCTGTGTAAAAAAAAGTGGGAAAAAGAAATGTGAAATTTTGTCGCAGTGGCACTTTAAGCAGGACAAAATGACACTACAAGCAATATTACAGCTCATTTCGTTTATTTTTCAAGCAACAGGAATTTAAAGTCGAAGGCTAGTTGCTGTTTTCTTCCTGTGTAATGCTCAGGGTCCAACAGTGTTCCACGCCATTCAAATTGGAGGCTAGTGCCTTCCACATGCACCTAGAAGAGAAGACCATTCGTCTGAATAGAGTTCATAACATTGTTTACCATTGAGACTGAAAGATTTTCAGATATTAGTCACAGCGGTGAAGAAATGATCGATTTTTGTATTCGGAAACAAGTTTTTCAAGAATATTTGGCAAGTAAAATTCAACATTACTTACCCATGCGAGAGCCTGTACCCCATCTTCTCGTTATCGCATCTCGTTGAAACAGCGCTGCAACACAGTTCAGTTATTGGTCTTCAAATCCTGCTAAATTTTGCAGACTTGGGTACATTTAAAACGAAGAAAATTTACAAATATTGAATCGGAAACATTGTTCTCAGTTGAACGCCATGTTTACCAAGCGAAGCGATCAAATTACTACCTCATCTTGTAGCGACAAACTTCGCAAATGAAGCACGTTTTCAAGCATTTTTCTGCAGCAACGTGGAAGAAACAACGAAGGAGTCCTGTGTAACCTCTCCTTAAACACAGGGGGGGTGTTTTGGTGAAAAATCAGGGGCCATGAGGCGGGAAAATCGTGACTGCGTTACACAATAGCTACAATATCGTTTACACAGATGAAACAAAGCGAGGTCAAGCGTGGATTTTTGAGATGAATACTGAGAAGAAAAGCCTTTCAAATGCTGAAAAGATGAAAAGATGGAGAGAAGAAAAGATCAAGAAAAAGAGAGCTGCGGACAAAAAGCACTACGAGCAGAATCGCGAGCGTAAAATTGCCAAAGTTAAGGAAAGTCGAGATCGCACAAAAGGTCGGCTGCAGAAAGTGACAACGAGGGCAACACACAAATCTCAACCGAATAAAAATTCGAAATCAAGAGCAAGAAAGCAAAAACAAGAAGAGAACCTAGAAGCCGAAAAAAGAAGAAATAAAATACGAGAACAAACACAAGAGAGAGTCCAACGATTGCGAGAAAAACGTAGGGAAGAAATGTGGAAAGGCGCCAGAAATAACGAAGATGATAGCACGTGTTTGGCCACCTCCGCCTTCAAAAACAGGATGGCAAAAACCCAAGCACTGAGAAAAACCATGGAAGCCCTCCCACAAACACCAGCAAAAAAAGCAGAACTTTTTCAGGCAATTTCTTCAAGCCCACGCACAAGAAACATTTTGGCACAAAAAGGACTAATGAAAACTCCTGAGGAAGTGGGAGAAATTACATCACTTTGAGCTCTTGCGGCCGATATTTCTGAAATCATGCAAAACATCAAGACAAGCAAATCTAAAGATGACAAAGCTGCCTACTCAGCTTTCAAAAGTCTTGCATTTGGGAAGAATGTTTCTAAATCTAAAGCACGCAAATCTCTCTCCAAGCTAGTAAATGTGGGGAACAGAAGTGTGAGTACAGGAATTAAAGAAAGGGCAAAAATTTTGTCAGGAGAGAAAAAGAGTTGGCTAGATCTAGAAAGGAAAACTAGAGGTGATGCTATCAGCATGGAACACAAGCAGCTCATTTTCAACTTTTGGTCACATGAAGCAAGCAGGCCAACAGGGGACAAAAAGATGTTATCAGGAAAAGAACAGGAAAAAAACAGCACATCGAACACGCGAAGCACGTGCTGGAAAAAACGCAAACAGAGGCATTTGTGGAGTTCCAGGCACAATACCCAGAAGTAAAGATTAAGCAACGCAAATTTGAGAGTCTAAAGCCATTTTTTGTGCGGCCTGCAAGAGAAAAAGACAGAAGATCCTGCCTCTGTAGGAAACATGTAGAAACACAAATAGTCTTTAAAGATTGTATGAAATTTAGGAAGGCAGTGTGCCGAAGGAATGGTTTCAATGCAGTAGTTCCCTCGACCCTAACAGAAGTAGTCAACCTGACTCTTTGTTTGAAGCCTGAAGGCCAGAGCCATCACAGTCTGAAATGCCTTACCAGAGAATGCAGTGAGTGTGGTGTCAGTAAATTTGAGCTCCTCCCTGAAGAAGTCTCAGAAGGATCTAAGGAGGAAGTGACGTGGAAACGGTATGAATATGTAGGGACTGGAAAATTTTTATCCAATGGGCAGGAAAAGAAAAACATCGCGCTTGTGACAAAGATGACATCACCAAGGGAGCTTTTTCAATACTTTCAGGATCTTCTTAAATATTACCCATACCATTCATTCATGGCTAAATGGCAGAGGGAACAAATGGAAAACCTCATTGAGCACCTTCCCTCAAACGAGGTTGTCTGTGTCCATGATTATTCTGAGGGCTACAGCTGCCGCCAGCAGGATGAGTTGCAGTCAGAGTACTTTGATGTGGCAAACGTTTCTCTGCACATCACCATTCTTTATCGCCATGCAGTGGAATCTGTAGATGGCAAAGTAAGCACAGAGAATGATCCACAGATTGTCAAGGAGCACCTCTTTGTGATTTCAGATGATGATGTCCAAGATTACCATGCAGTGCACAAGGCTGCGCAGTACAAGTCTCGTCACTGTATCGGAGATCTGTCTTGCTGTCTTGCCGACCATGGATTTCTTGTGCAAAGAAATTTTTTTGAAACGTTGCATGCTAAGGGGGAGCAGGATGCTGCTGGAGCTAATGTTAAACAGAAAGTAAGCAATGCAGTGCTAAGAAAGGCAGCTGTCATCAGGAATGCTAAGGACAAGAAAGAGTTTCTCGAAGAGAATTTTAGCACTCTAGCAACCTCTACATTTGCATCGAGATCCAAGGCAGTGGGTCTTGCTCGTAGGATATTCTTTTATGTCCCTCCAGAAGGTGATAACGCAGTTGTCAGACGCAGACCAGACAGAGCCTTCAAAGAACTGAAAGGCATCCGGAAACTCCACTGCGTCAAGACAACTCCCGAACAGGGAAGGATCTTCACCAGAAGCCGCAGCTGTTACTGCCTTGACTGCATTGGTGGTGAGGAGGAGAACTGCACCAACAAAGAGTGGTTGGATGACTGGCAAGATGTGAAGCTGGAAAGAGAATCTGCTGTTGAGGAAACTGAAGCTAATCTACTTGACACTGCAGTCAGGATTGCAGATCTTGCTGCCAAGGACAGTGTAGTTGCTATTGCAGCGGCCAATGACCCTGACTATGACTACTATTTAATGAAGGTGGCAAGTGATGGTTTAGTGGAATTAGATGAGCCTACAACAGATGACTATGGGTGCACCTTCCCCAGAGGCTCCCTTGGCCTTAAAGGTTTTTTCTTTGTCAGAGATAACATTATTGACATGACTTACAAAATAGACAAACACAAAACAGCTTTTGTGCTTGCCGGCACGGTGCAGCATGTTTGCGGGGAACTACAAAAACGAAGAAATAACATTTATAAAGTGCCTTTGACTGTAAATGAAGAAATTATGGCTTCTTTGTAATTCTGCATGCTTTTTCTGCTTTTTTTGGTGTATTTTAGCCAATATGGTCATGTTAACAGCATTATGTTGTCAGGTGCCATGCCCACAAAGGATTCTGGGTATTTTTTGAAATAAGCTGTAAATGAGAAATAAATGATGAAAACTCGCCAAAGATGTTTCTTTGATGATAATTACCTAAAATCTGAGGAGTTATGGTTGTTTGGGTATACTTTACATCTTTTCATGAAAATGCCCCTTCTTACACCAATGTACATGTGTATTGTGCTACAAGTCACAGCACAACTCGAAAGAGCATTTCGCGTCAAAGTTTGTGGAGGGTAGTACAGGTCTTTTCTCGTGATGTGTGATTAGCTTATGCTATGTTCCATGAAAAGTGAATTTAAGAAATTATTCTTCGTAAACCATGCAGAACTTGAACTCTGAAGCTGAAAAGTAAGCCCTTGGCCCTTGGCCAAAGAAGATAAAAGATGGAGAACTACTGTTATCCTTTCTAAAGCCCTAAAAGGGGCCTCAAGAGGCATTATGAAATACTTTTCCATTTTGACACTGGTTCTATTCCTTTAGCAGATGCAGCACTTGCAAGAAAAAGCACAGCTTAAGAACCACCGCTTTTTTTGCCAAGTGGCCAAAAACCCCCCTGGGGGAACTGCTGATGATGATCTACTTCTGGGCAATGGACCAGACTCGTATATCCATGGCAAGGATGATGTCTATAAATAACAACCTTGTCTGTACAGTTTTCCGGAGTTTGGAGGATGCTTGTTCAGCTGACATTGTGACAAATCCTGTCACTCCGTTTGGAGGAACAGCTGTCGTGAAGTGCGACAAGAACAAATTCAATCACAAAGCAAAGGTTAGTTTGTGTAAATGCTGTTGTGACCAGATTGCTGTTTTTCCAAATTTGGTTGAATTTTTTGACAACTAGTTTCACTGTTAAGCATTTGTTACTATATTAGTACGAGAGGAAGAAGAGCTGCTGACATGTGGGTGTTTGGAGTCATTTCAACAGCCGCGAGGCCTGCTAGAGGTTATTATGAAGTGGTGGCAAGTCAAGAATGTGTAACGCTTTTGCCGATTCTTGCAAGATATCTGCAACTGGGTAGTGAAATATATACCGATGACTGGGGGGCCTACAGAAATCTGGAACAAGATCTACCAAACCATGTGCATTGACATTGCGTTGTTGTCCACGCAGATAATCTTGTGGATCCAGTACCTGGGCTCGTACTCAGGAAGCTGAATCAGCTTGGGCAAAAATTTGAAAGGACCCCTCAAAGGGCGGCACGGCATCTCCAGAGATGATCTCCAGGCCTATCTGAACGACAGGATGTGGAGGCAATGGCGAGGTCTGGACAGCATCATAGCAAATTTTTTTACTGGTATTGGCATCCCAGTATAGAGACTATATCGTGTAAAATGTGAATGTATACTTAACTACTGGTCTTGAAGAAAACAGTTAGCTTGTTTTTCCGAGAATGTCGATACTTCCTATGACAAAGTTGGGGGGGAGAAATTTGTTACGTTTAAAGACTCTTATTACTCGATTAAACATTAACTGATTATTTTTATATCTGATCATGTATTCCAGTTATCATAGCTGTTACGTAATCTACGTTAGATATTAAGTTACTTGCTTATCCTGTTAGAAAAAAGACGACACATGGTATGGTGGTAAGCTACTTGTTCGCTACCAGTAATCTTGCTATCTATGACCGATATCATTGGAATATATGCAACCTAAGCTAGGAGCTAGACCAAAGTAAGTCAGTTAAAATTATTTTGCATGATTTATTGTTTCTGTAATTTTTGTTTTCATCTAGAGTTATTCCTAGTTAGTTTCGCTTTCGGTACGGATGTTACGATGTTTGTCACATAAGATTTTATTTCTTAATTGCCTTTTAGTTTGAACCACACATTGTTAGCTACCTAAAGTGAAATATAGAAAAGTATCTATGTGAAGATATTGCTACCATTACCATTACCATTAGAATAAACTTGGAGTTGTCAAGTACATTGGTTTCTCCTTCTCTCGTGATTGTCACTGCTACTATTGTGCGTTGGTTTTAAACGCTCCTAGTGGCTACACGCGACTCCCCAAGGGTCACAAAATTAACTTTTTTCAAGGGAGCAAAAATTAGTATTTTTTATATAGCTGGGGTTAAGTGTAGCCCGTTTCAACGTAACTTGCATGCATTTACTATTTATTATTGAAGTCTTTTGTCACAGCCGCCCTTCCTGAAAGAAAAAAAAACAGCAAGACATCTCTATGATTTTTTTCCTTTCGGGTAGAGTGCCTGTGAAACAGGCTAAGTTAATAGCCCTTTTCACAGTTAATTTTTCTCATTTGCATTAAAATGTAATCAACATGAATGCGAGGCAATTTCGGGCTAAGAGTGCAAAATAGCCAAAATTGCCTTGCATAAATGCTAGATTTTATTGTAATGCAAATGAGGAAAGCTAACCGTGAAAAGGGCTATTGTAAAGTAAGAAATCAAGATAAAGAAAAAGTAACCTCTAGATAGTGGGAAGGTGTGAAATAATATTCAAATTTCATTTTAACCAATAAGAGCTAGCATTAGAATAAAGTTAACTCCAACTTTATAACATGATACACTTAATAACTGGTCCTGCTGGAAACAGAGTTGTATTTTGTTATACCTTCCAACTATGACCTTGGTTTTGTTTAGTTCTAAGAACTTCATTTTTCTTAATTCTGTACTATTTACAGGTTGTTTGCAAGATCACTAAGAATCCTATTCTTTATTCTCTGTAAGCTTCGAAATAACATTTTTAGCTGGATCTTGTTAAAGTGGTTGGTTTTATACATACATATAATTTATAGTTCAGTTTAGGTGCTGATCACGGCTAGAGCCAATATAGTGCTCTACAATGAAGGAGCTGTTATAACAAATTGTTTCAAGTGACTACTCAGATCTTGAGTACATATGGAAACTCCATATGTACTCAAGCTCTGAGTAGTCACTTGAAACAATTTGTTATGTATAATTTATACATATTCCTTTATTTTATGTCATACAGGGCCCCTTTGATACCAGTCCTGTGACTGAAGGAGTCACCCACCCTGTTTAAAGATTAATTATTATTATTCAGTCTCCTCTTTACTTAAAAGCCACCAAAACATACATAATACTGTCAATTTGAATTAATATGAAAATGACACTTGCTGCATTCGTAAACTGCATTTAAACTCATCAGCCAGCATTTCTGGACAGAAGTGTATATGGCAAGCAGATGACATGGAGGAAAATTCAGGTCCTGCAATATTTGATATCATTGATCCAACAACCACTGTGTCTGCTGACTCTAGTTTTGTAATGTACGTAACAGAGCTCAGGGCTTAAAACAAAAATATTGACAACTTTTAACAATGAAATGCGAGTTTTGTTTCTGCTAATAGTTAATTACCATGTGATAAATCACTTGAATGTACATATTTCAAACAAAAATTGCTTAAAGGACCTTAGTCAGCCACACCTTTGTTTTCGTTTGCGTGCAAGAATCTGGCTATTATATCTTATTCGGAGCCTGTGGAAATGAAGAAAAATACTGTGAAACTACTCAAGATTATAAAACATACCTTCAGGAACATAGCTTACAGTAAAACAATAAGAATTCGCTTCACCATGCTATATAAATAAATTTCATGGCATCGAAATTGGCGGAGACAGGCTAGGGTCCTTTAAGAGACGTATGTAGGAAAAAGTTTTATTTCCAAAAATTTGTCCTCTGAATGTAAAGTCTGTAACATGGAATTGCCCATATACGCCCTTCTTGCATAAAAGCCTTCATTATTACTAGAGATAAAGATAAGATAAGTAAACATATCTTGCCATACATATTCCACTTAAAAATTGTAATGACTTGTCTACCTTTTCACTTGTAGCAATTCAACTCCCAGATACTGATATTTAAGAACAGCATTCCAACCGAGAGGAATAAAATTAAGCATAAGACCCCAAGTACGTGTTGTGGACCTATTTTTAAATATTGCTCTTTCCCGATACTCAAGTTTGTGACAAAGAGTGGAGCAACTTGGAGGAACTGCAGAATGCACGGCAAGTTAATATCGCAGAAATAACAGCAGGGTTTTATATTCCTGAGCGCCATCTCACCCTGCTTCTGAACACATTTTTTAAAAGAAAAACATGGCAAATTTTTCGCTGTACATTTTTCGCATCTCGTCGAAAATAGTGATTTGTCTTCTGGTGAAGCCTGGTTGGCTTGTAAATGACAGTTCAACCACACCTTAGTTTATTAAAAAAAAAACCTGATCGCAGGTTATGATTGAACAAGAGGATATTGTGGAACCATAGTAGTGAGGTGGCTAAGGGTGATTTTAAGGCGTGATGTTTACAGAGTGGAAGAAAGCGTGAAATTTGGCACAATGAATCTTTTTGGTGTAAGAAACAAATTTAGCCTGGGTGCCACGTGATTTGATGATCAGGGGGAAGACACTTCATTTCAATTCTTGATAACCTTTATCAGCATGAAAACGAGGTTGCTAAATCGGTGATTACTTTTATAATGCTTTTGATTAGCAAATTAAACTAAAATACACAAGTAACTTACAAATTAGGTTCAGTAGTTCATTTAAATAGACTTAAAGTGTTTATGCCATGATCTACTTGTTGAATAAACTGACTTCAGAGCATGCAGTTGAGTTCCACTCATGTTGTATAATGAGTATGTAGAGGATGCAGAGGATACATCGGAGGATGTAGTTGAAATTGTTTTTCTGTCTAAGTTTTCCTTTGGTTGTTTATTAAAAGAATGAGGAACCAAGGAAATATAAAAATAAAGAACCGCTGCCATGTATGCAAAGGCTAATACAACTGGGGCCAAGAGCAGGAAAGAGTAAGTATAAAAGGCGCCAAACAGGATAAACGTGGTTGCACGAATTCAGTAGAGGATTAATTTTGGTTTTATTCGAAAGTTCGAAAGTGAGATCGGTACATTACTGTTACCTTTAATTAATCATGGGCTAACTTCATTCACGGAACACAAGATAAGCTTAACACAATAACTTATAACCTGGCGATGCAATTTAAGCTTGAGATGGCCGGCGCAAAAGATTAACTTTAGAGGCCAATTTTCTATCCATATGGAAAAGATTGCTTGGACTCTTTAATATTTTTTGTTGAAAGATATTTAATTGAATTCATATATTTTGAGTCCCTGTTCACTGTTTATCACAGTAGAAAAGACTAGTTTCCCATCAGTAATTTCAACGAAGTCAACAACCTGATACCATGCAGGCAAAGATGAAGTTTCACCAGCTTTAAGTTCCAATAACAATCCAGAATTAGAAAGTGCATTTACTAACTACAGCATAACTTTTTAGTTACGTTTTCTGTGGAAGGTAAAAAAGCGTCCTTTCATCTGGGAGCTATGATGATAAATTTCTGTCCACAATTTGGTGTTGTACTGTAAAACAAGCAAATGAAACCTTTCCCCTATCTTAGCGCCAGTGAAAAAGCCAACAAAATGCCCAAGTGCTCATTTGGATTTTTATGCTCTATTTAAAGCTCCCTTTTGAACATATGGAAACCAAATTTTTATTGTTATTACATTCGCGGAAGTCTACATAAAAACAATTTTGGCAAATATATGTATTTCAGTCAGACAAGTGCTTATCTATATCTGTATCTAAATTCAATTGTCTAGAGGCAATGGATTATTATTTTGTGATAGCCATAAAGGAGAGCCTTTAAAATGCCCTGTAGATAGTCCTCACAAAGATTGCGAACAAGTGTACAAGGCTTTTCTGCAGAATGTAGAGCAATTTAAGGAACTTGATGCGTTTCCCAGTTAATTTGAAGTTGGGCCAGAAGTTACTTTTGAATTGTTAGCAAAATCTCGAGTATCCTAAAAGAATGTCAAAAAAGCAAGTGAGTGCTCTGAGAAGTGATTGCAACCATTTTAGCCGAATGTACATAGCCACGCAGCATCAAAATGGAGACCTAGACCTACCCACCATCTCTGTGCGAGTTTAGAAAACTGAGATTTGGGAAGAATTCAGACCTGTTGACGCGTGTTAAGCCTGCCAGTACACAACAGCCGAATCCAGCTCCATTCTATGACTGTAAGATCTTCGATGGAGCAGCTGTTGTTCATGCTCTTCCATCCACAGCTGTTTCCACATTTGACAGCTATGCGGAAAATGTCTTCATTCCATTCATTCTGAATCATCTCCAGTCAAGTAAACGGATGGACATTTTTTGGGATGTATACAAGGCAAATAGTATCAAAGATTCGACCAGAGAGAAGAGAGGTAATGGTCAGAGAAGAAAAGTGACAGGTGAAACCAAGATTCCTCCAAATCGGAACGCATTTCTGCAGGACAACTCAGAAAGAACTCTTTGCTCTCCTGACAAGCAGACTTCCAAACTTCCAGTTTCCCAAGAACAGGGAGTAAACAGCACCTCAGACCAATCTGTTGTCACAAGCAGAGGCTCTAGCGATATGCAGAGATGCGACCACCAGGAAGCTGACACAAGAATAGACCTCCAAAATGGCGGCTAAAAATTCAAATAAGTTAAAATTAGCTAAAATTAAAAACGTATACCAGCACTAGCAGCAGCCATCTGGATTGGTTTGGGCATTGGGAAATATATCCAATACATAAGTGTGAATTCCACCTGCACGTTTCTTGGACCTGAAATATCTCGGGCACTCCCTATGTTTCATTCAGTCACTGGATTAGACTCGACCTCTTGTTTCTTTGGCAAGGGTAAGTAAGAAGTCTGCATGTGAAGCATGGAAGTCATTTCCTGACGTGACAGAGGCATTTAAGTTCCTGGAAAATCACCCTTTATACCAGGTGGACATGGATGATTCCATCTTCAAGCTTAGAGAGATTTACAATAGTTCTTAATAACAAGAGCAGCAATGTGCTCAATGTAAATGAAGCCCACAAAGACATTTTCCCCAAAAAGAACAGAACCTTGGAGAACATACCTCCTACACAGGTAAATTGAATTCCAGCCATTTTGTAAGGAGTGAAATTCAGCGGACTGTCCACCAATTATTCTACTGTTCATCTTTATTTCATGTTCCGTCTTAGTAGTAATAACATTTAATGTGTGACGACAGGGACAAAAGTAACATAGATGATTTCTAATTTTGCTTATGTAAGACTCACTATTACAGCACGCTTTAAGAGCAGTTTGCCAAAGTAGCATCTAGTACACAAGTCTGCATTCTGTTCAAATGGTTCCTTCGCCCGAAGGATGGGGTTGGTGTGAAATGGATGGCACATGGAAACCTGTCTGGATGACCCTTCCTGAAGCGGCCAAGGCCTGTCTTGAGCTCCTTAAATGTGGCTGCAAACAGGGATGTGCTGGCATATGCAAATGTAGAAAAGTTAATCGTCCTTGCACAGGGTTATGTCAGTGTTCAGGAGAATGCAGCAATAATTAACACTGATCTCATCTTTAAAGAATAAATTCCAAATACCGTATTGCTATCCAGTTTTCAAAGTAGTTTCCATCACTGGTAACCTCTTCCCCCCCCCCCTTCCCCCTCAGAGACATCTCCATGAGTTGATTCCCATTATAATGTCTTGGCGCGACTTGTAGTTTAGGGTATAACTATTGTAAGGGCCAATTTCCAATTCCCTCGGCTTCAATAGGCAAGATTCACTCTAGTTCACTGACTTTAATTCCAATAACACCAATGAGACGCTCCTGTTTTTGCACACAATTCCATTAATCGTCCGCGTCCTTATCTGTCTTATCATTCGCGTAATTCGTCCAACGCGTCTCATCTTATCTAGTCTTGTCGTTACTTCGAGTGAATCGCATACACAACCTTTGGTGACGCTCGCCACTACATGCCCACTCGACAGGTCACGCGACTTAAACGCGGGAACTAAATGGCGGGAAAATAAACAATACAGGGAACCCAGCAACACACCATCCCATGCACAACTTTAGTGGAGCATCACAATACTAAACATGGGTTCCCATATCTCACATATTTAAAGCGTAAATATCAATGTCAATGTCCGAAGTGTCTCTCAATCACGGCTGAGATTTCTCCATTCTTCCAATAGGCATAGTTTCTGTATGGGTCGCACCAATGATGTCGAAGCTCCGGTCTTGACTTCCACAGTTCGCACTAGCCCATCTCTTCCAGGAACTACCTTGAAGACTCAACCCATGCGCCACTGCCCTCTTGGAAATGGTTCATCCACAAGAAGCACAAGATCTCCAACTTCTGCGTTTCGGTGGGGTCTGTGCCATTTCTGTCTCTCCTGTAAGGCTGGAACATACTCTTTCAACCATCTCTTCCAAAAATGGTCAGCTAAAATCTGCGCCTGCCACCATTTCTTTCTAACAAAGATATCTTCTTTCACAAAGGATCCCAGCGGCAAGGTGTGGACAGGTCTCTGCAGCAACAGGTGGTTGGGTGTTAAAGGTTCACAATTTTTTGGGTCATCAGACGCAGGAGAAAGCGGCCTGGAATTTAAAATAGACTCCACTTCGGTAGGGACAGTTGTTATCACCTCTTCGTCAACAAGGCTGTTTCCAAGAATAGCCTTAAGGGCTGTACGGGTGCTGCGTATCAGCCTTTCCCAGACCCCACTGGCGTGTGAAGCTCTAGGCGGTTGGAATACCCACTGGCATCCTTTCTGCAGCAGTTCGTCCTGGATTTGTTTCTGCTTCCAGTCTTCAATGGCAGTTGTGATCTCTCTTTCAGCACCCACGAAGTTAGACCCGTTGTCAGAGTACATGCACTTGGGTACACCTCTTCGATTGATAAATCTTCTGAAAACGTTAATGAAGCAGTCTGTTTCCAGGGAAGTAGCTACCTCCAGATGAACTGCTCTAGAGTTCAAACAAGTAAATATGGCACCCCATCTCTTGACCACTGATCGTCCCCTCTTGACATTTAGTGGGCCAAAGTAGTCGACTCCAGTATGCGTAAAGCATGGCTCATAGGCTGTGGTACGAAATGCAGGTAAGTTGGCCATCATCTGCTCCATTCTAACTGCCCTCTGTTTCTTGCACGTTAGACATGATCGTACAACCTTGCGCACAGCAGACCTTCCTTTGGGTATCCAAAACTGCTCCCTCAACTGTGCCAATATGTGATCTTGACCAGCATGAGCTAGCTTCTGGTGAAATGCTTGGATCAGCAACTGAGTCACATGATGTTTTGGGGGAACAATTATAGGAAACTTGGCTTCCAATCCAATGGGTGCTTCAGAAATGCGGCGTCCAACTTTCAGAATACCATTTACCAACACTGGCCACAGCCTAACAATTCCACTCGAGCTCTTGACGTTTCCTCGTTTCTTCAAGTCTCCAATTTCCTCAAGTCTCCAATTTCCTCTTGATAAACTTCACTTTGCACGAGCTTCACTATGGCACTTGTTGCTCTCTCCAAATCCCCTGTTGTTAGGTACTTGACACTGTCGTCCACGTTGTTGTCTCTATGATGCTGCAGGTATGCTTTGAACTTCAACAAACATGCCACCTTTCTCTGCAGCACGGTCCAAGAAGAGTACCTGACAAGCAGTTCATGCAACTTGCCTGAAGCTGTCACGGTGAATATGGCCTTCTCATTCTTGACTTCCAAGTCGTCCTCTGGGAGTTCACCAAAATCAGCCTGTGGCCATTCTTTCTCAGGTTCTGACAAAAATGCGGGACCGCTAAACCATCTCTTACTGCTTAGAAGCTGGTGTACTGAAAGCCCACGAGATGCGTCATCTGCTGGGTTAAGGGATCCTGGACAGTGTCTCCACTGACTCGGCTTAGACACATCCCTGATCTCCGAGACTCGATTTGCAACGTATGTCTTGAATCTACGAGATTCATTTTAACTGCCTCAATCTCTTTTCTGCTAGGAGTCGGTTGTTCGGCAGACAGCAGTTCTCATCTCGCCACAAGAGGCCAACTTCATATCTCCCATTCGTCAACCTGGTTGTCTCTTCCAATATTTCCAGTGCCCTGTTGTCTTCAACACTGCTGGCACTGTCACACTCATTTCCAAATCCGTACGACTCAGAAGCCCAAAACTTCTCTACTTGCTGGTGGAGTTGCATGGTTGACTCATCCTCAGCCCAGTCAAATTCAAAAACAGAAAGTGCAACTGGTTTGTTGTCATCTTCCTTTCTGTTTGTTGGCCCAGCTACACACCATCCAAATGGCGTCTTTGATGCATACGGCTCAGACTGAGGGTTGTCTCCAAAGCAATAATGCAGCACTATGTGAGCCTGTGGGATGTCCTGACCAGTGAGGACTGAGACTTCGTTTAAGTCCACTGGAACATTCGGAAACTCCAAGTCTTTAAGGTGGGACCATTCTGACAGATCCAGCTTATCCGGGCAGTACCGGTCTGACACATTTAAACTCTCTACTGTCAAGGCATGATGGACTGGGAAGCAGGGTCCATCTTGATCAACTGGGCGGACCATGATGCTTACTTTCTCGGGAGTACCTTGAAGCTTCAGTTTTTCTGAAAGCCGTGACGTGATCATGGAACTAACGGCAGCTGTATCTAGCAGACCATAAGTAGTAACAATGGCTCCATTTTCGGCAACAACAGACAGGGGTACTACTTTCAGCAGGACAAAACTTCGCTTTGAGTCCTTCATAGTTGCATTGTTTACAGTCAGGTCAGTCCTTACAGGAATTGTCTGATCAACATTCCTTTCAGTTTCCTTGACTTCACGTGGTGTCACCCCAGGTGCATGTAACAGTGAATGGTGACTTAAGGGGTGAGCACAGTCCTTTTCCATACAACCGTTCTTTTCCGGGCACCTCTTCCTCACATGAGAAGTAGATAGACAACGGTAACACAGTGCATTCAATCTTGCAAACCGACGCCGCCAATTCAAACTCTTTGTCAGAAAGACTGAACACCTCGAAATCCTATGCTTTCCCTTGCAAACCTTACAAACTTCACCTCGGCTCCGGCCACTTCCAGCCACTGGATCGTCCTCTACTGATAAGACCTCTCCTGTCACTTGATTAATACTAGCATCTGCTACAGCAACGTCTGCTGACATGGTGGTAATTGGTGTCCCACTTGATGGTTTCAACATGAAGGATTGTTTCTTGGATCTGTTACCACTGCCAACTGTTATCGTCGGGGTGCTTGATCTTCCATACACAGGGTCATTCTCAGTTTGCGACTCTCCAGTAATGAATGCAGAAAGCTCTTTCAGTGTTGGCTCCTTTCCACCTGTCCTTTCGCGGTACAACTTAGCTGACTTTCTCCATTTAGCCTGCAGGGGATCTGGTAGACGGTCAAAAATTTGTCGCATATTGGTAGTACAATCAAGCTCATTTGACTGCAATTCAATCATTGCCCAGCAACAGTTCTGAAGTTTGTCGGAAAGTGTTAGAAGAGCTGCACTATCACCATTTCTTATTTTAGGACCACTAACAACAGAAGATTTAAGCGCCTCAACAATCATAGCATTCTGTCCAAATCTCTGCTTCAGCACCTGTAAAGCCAAACAACAACCATTTGGTAGGCCTTGGTAGTTCTCAATAACTTCCCTCGCTTTCCCAGTTGTATAAGTCATTAAATAGTTCATTTTCTCACTATCAGTTAGTGAAGCTCTATTCTCTACTTGATCTCTGAAATTAGCTCTAAACCGCAGATACCGGGATGGATCACCGTCAAATGGAGTGGGCACAGGTGGTGACTGCATCATTCCCAGAAGTCTGCTTGCGGTTCAAAGTTGGCCTGCGAAATGGCGTGAGGTTATCCTTCGGCTGCAACTTGCTTCACGGTATCCCCACTGGTATTGACAGTGCCTTGCTGCAAGGGAGTGGTTGGCAAGGTAAATTCTGGTGCCTCTGCATTTAACGTATCTTTCTCTTGTCCTGCTGCTGGATCAGGTGCATGTGGAGGTGTCGATAATTCTTCATCATGTGCTCTGAGACTGCTGTGCTCTTCCTTGACAAATGTTTCCATTTCTGGACAGTTTCACGAATAAGTTTTACTTCAGTATGCAGGTTGTCATACACTTGAGTGTTAGGTATTTGTTCTTCTTCAGTGAGAAGTTCTTGTATCTCCTCATGAAGATCACCAAACTCTTTAAAACATTCATTTAATTTCACAGATTCCTTACCAACTAGCTCCAAATTTTTGTCAAGTCCCATAAGTGTTCCAATGTTGGCAATCCGTGACTGTATTTCTCTTTTAAGCTTGTTTCTTTCCTTTTTTTCGTTCAGTGAGCCGATAAGCCTTGACCTTTTCGGTTAGCTTTGGCTGTCTTCTTTCAATAACATTCTGGTCCGATTCCAGGTTTTCTTCTCCATTCCAAGTTTTCTCTGAAACACGCAAATCAACTTCCACAACAGAATCGATCCCTCCATTTTCTTTCGTAGAATAACCAGACTCTTTTCCATGGGCTCCTAACATTGTAGAATAAGCCTGAGGCCAACACATCGCCTTCTCATCAGGAGTTTCCGCGTGTTCATGTGCTGTGGTTCGGCCATCGTCGCTCGTAAGATCCCACATCGACATCGTAAACAATCAATTTCCAAGTTGCAGTTTTCACAAGAAATCCTTCGACACCAATAATAGAAGAACTTGAAACCACAATTGAACGCCAAATAATACTGGTACCAATAACCAACTACAGAAACGAAACGATGGGTCGAAGAACGACGATTTGAAGCCAAACAAATTCCAAACAGCTTGTGTAATTCAGCGAATCGAAGTAACTGTAAGGGCCAATTTCCAATTCCCTCGGCTTCAATAGGCAAGATTCACTCTAGTTCACTGACTTTAATTCCAATAACACTCCAATGAGACGCTCCTGTTTTTTGCACACAATTCCATTAATCGTCCGCGTCCTTATCTGTCTTATCATTCGCGTAATTCGTCCAACTCGTCTCGTCTTATCTAGTCTTGTCGTTACTTCGAGTGAATCGCATACACAACCTTTGGCGACGCTCGCCACTACATGCCCACTCGACAGGTCACGTGACTTAAACGCGGGAACTAAATGGCGGGAAAATAAACAATACAGGGAACCCAGCAACACCCACCCCAGACCGTTTTCGTCGCGTCACGTCGCCAGAGAAAACTTTGAAGTGTCACGCTTCTCATGATTCTCATCCGTGCTACAAACCGTCGTTTCATAGAACTAAGCTATAGTTCTACAATGTTCTTCGCAAAAACTCTAAAGCCTATTAAAAAATGACGAGAGTTTTAGTTCACGAAAAATAAATCATCAGATAGATGACTGAGTAGATTTTGGTCACGTGCTAGGCAACGAGTTTTGCAAGTGACTCAAATTTCATTCGCTCCGTCAGACTTTTTTCGGTATTATTTACGTTATAAAAGTAACTTTTTGTTCGGCTAGAACAAGATTTCGCAAACTACCATTTCATGTCTTCGTTTCACAGACAACTGGCCAGGTAGGGCCGTCTGCTTATGATCCAAGGCGTTTGAACGAACGGTTCCAAGTCATTAGTTTTGAAGGTATGGATAATTTTTCTGAACGGATGACCAAGTCGTTCGAACGGATGCAAATTTTTTTGAACGGATTCCACAGGCGTTCGAACGGATGGACAATTTTTCTGAACGGATGGATGATTTTTGTGAACGGTTGACCAAACCGCTCAAACGGATGCAAATTTTTATGAACGGGTGCACTAGCCGTTCGAACAGTTGGGCAATTTTTGGGAACGGATGACACAGCCGTTCGAACGGATTGACTTCCTTTTAGAACGGATCGCCCAAGCCGTTCGAACGGATGCAAATTTTAACTGAACGGACGAGAAACGGCTTGTGAACGGATTCCCGTTCGAAAACGGAAAGCCGTTAGTGTACGTTTTCGCGTGAGAGGTCACATATGATAACTTAGATACCATTCTTCAACTAAATATATGCCGATAGTAATGAGTCCGGCCAGAATCGCCTCGAATGACTGGAAATCCTAGAAATGCTATGGTCTGAGCACAGGTCACCCAAGCGTAATATAAGGGTTTGCATCATTAACTGTGGCTGAAATATAAGCTTATAAGAGTTTGTATGCAAATTAAGAAATGACAATCAAGTCATTAAATGTATGAGATATTTGTAAGATCAAAAAGTTTTCGTACCCTTCACCCGTGAGGTGACAATTGATCATGTTCCCAGTTCTCTCCCGCGTGATGACGACAGCAAACTGATCAACTTGGGAGGTCCGCGCATCATTTTCGGCTATTTTGGCCATCATATTTCAACTTTTTGCCCAGCTATTTTTGTGTGCAAATTTGACTCGTTTCTGAAGAGCGTTTTGTCGTCAAACTGGCCGAAGTTTCCTACCTTGTCTCTTATTATAACATTGTAGGGCAAATATATCGAAACTCGCTCAAATTTCGTTTAAACTCTCCGGGATGAGAAAAAATGACAACATTGATTGTTCGAGAGTATTTACTTGGTAAATAACTCATACATTTAACGACTTAAAATGTCATTTCCTAATTTCCATACAAACTCTTAAATTTCAGGCACAGTAGCTCACAGTTAATGATGCAAACCCTTATATTACGCTTGGGTGACCTGTGGTCTGAGCTAAGTCTTATCTTCAAAACGAGTTCAGTGACCCCCGATTTTTTTTTATTTTTAATCTAATCTTATCATTTTCTACCTGTAGTCAAAGCTTTAAAAAAATCTGTACGTGGGAAGTTTTTGGGCGTGAACATCCTCAACCTGTTAGGGAAAAATAAAGGAAAAGGAAATGCCAAAAATAGCGCAGTCAAATAACTAGCATGTCTTGAATCTCATAATGATAATTATTTACAAGTGATGGGAACCAAACAGACAAGGGCAGGAGACAGAAGATAAGGTATGAGAAGTAAGAGGTTCTGATTTCCTGAAGTTTATATCAAATAGTGTCTTAGAATATCTCTTTTCAGTGGATGCAAATCTGATCAGTTCTTTTACTGTTAGGTACCCATCGATGTCCAGCACATGATGTGTGGAAAAAGGAAAAATTATATTTTTCTTGATTTTATACTTAAAGGGGCTGAGTCACAGCATCTTGAGTTATTTTGAACATCGAAAAAAATAACCGTTTAATTGAAGGAAACCTAAAAATAACACTTTGTAAAGATAGAAAAACATCAAAGAGACGATAATAAACCATAAAGGAACAAGGATGGTTAAGGATGGAGAAGATTGACACGGATTGCAAACAACGAATTTGAAAAGTTTTGCTAAGCTTTTCAAACGTGACTGAGCCCCTGTAATTTCAAATTTTGTACTTTAATCTTTTACCTTTTCTGAGACTGGCATGACTAACACCCCTTATTTTGTCTTAAGTTCATCAAGATCTTAAGCTCGGCAAAATGTTACCTTAATGCACAGGATGTGAATAAGCCAAAATGTATGGGAGCAAGACTCAATAATGTAGTTCCAGAAAATATTCATACCTCCCCTAAAGAATGGATTTTTTCTTACACCTTCCCATTTCTCTGCAAATTCCAGTTAAGCTTCATACATTTCTTTAAATTTTTTGGTCTGAGAGAACCCCCCTACACCCACCAGGAAATTTCAATCCCCTCTGTGGGGGCAAGGATATTTTCTGGAACTGGACAATGAAAACAAAAGTAGAGGGTCTCTTAACTTCTTTTGAAAACCTGAATTTTCCATTTCTCTGCAAAACAATATTTTCAATGACTAAAATGCAACTTAATATGACATTATCATATGAACATCTCATCACATACATGCTTTTTGCATTGATTGTCATTATTTGGAGCTGATTGCCATGACACATCACACCCAAACAATTGATACATAAACGGGCTTTGTTAATCAAGTTTTGAGCAGTAAATATATTATTTGTTCATTAACTGCGTATTTAAGAAATGTGTTATTACCCTTCCCAGTAGACCGTGCACCCACAAATTTTTTTCCCACCTTCAGAGTGACGTTTTTGATGCCGCGAGTCTGTTTGAAATCAATCACGTGGTACATTAAAATTCACCACGTGAAGACCTTTTTTTCTGTGTGGCGTCCTGACTTTTTCGTGCTACGCGATGTTCATTCACAACATGTTTATCTTCAAGAGGAAAGCTTACTGTGGCTTTTGTCTGCCGCAGAACTGTCCAAATGGCCGCAATTTATCAGGTGAAGATAAAATATGATCAGGACAAGTTCGGAGTGTTTTTCTTTAGACGCAAAATGCCTGGTAAGCTTTCCACTTGAAGATAAATGTGCCATAAATGAAAATCACGCAGCACGAAAAAGTCCTCACATGGTGCATTTCAAAGTACCACGTGATTGGTTTGAAAGAAATTTGCGACATCAAAAACATTACTCTAAAGGCAGCAAAAAAATTCGTGGGTGTCGCAGTCTACTGGGAAGAGTAATATAGCTTCGAAAACATTACACTAAATCAATCTTTCATCTCAGGGTCAATAAACAAGTCACTATTCCCTTTCATTTTATCTTGGTGAATATTTACCAATGTTCATTCATTCTTCAGTGAGTCATTGTTAAATATTGTTTGCATGTCTTTAAAACATCAAAGAAAATTTTCTCCCAGAAAGCTCCATAAAATTGACCAGAAAATGAATCTCATCTAACTGACGACTCTCTGGTAACTTCCTATCAAGAGATAAAATAAAAAAAGGTTAAGGACCTGTGCACACATGGAAAATTCTTGTGTGAGTAATATGCTTTCTATATTAATAACAGAAATATAAATGATTTGCAACAACAGTAATTAATTCACACAAAAAAAGAAATTTTAGATGTAATTTGGAATTGTACAAATTAAAGATATGAATACCAAAGAAAGAAGAAATCTGACCGTTAGAACTGTAAAACCACTCTACTGGGTGATTTGGATGCAGAGAGAAAGATTTTAGCTTAATTTACGGTGACCTCTATCCCAAAAATCAAGTAGAAATTTATGACATCTGAAGGTATTTACATTTTTTCTACATGTGTACCAAGGAATCGCATTTCAATCAGCATAGTAACCTGAAGTGGATAGTGGAGCTTTGATGTACTTTACAAAATGAAACAAAAATGAAATCATTCTTTATGTTATGAAATGAAAATCTGTATTTTGGAAAACAAAATTTTACCACAATTGTTGCTAATCTTGCAATCTGATTGGCTAATTTGCTGTTGTCAATAAGAATCCATACCATGCTGCTTGCATCGATGTGTTCACGCAATGCCTTTTTCAGCTTGCACCCTGAAAAACACCTTTTAGCAATGTTACTATAATTTTTGTGGAAAAAACAAATTCGAAATGTGTTTTATCGAGGTCTGTATTCTTATCGACAGAAAGTATGCTTCATTATCCTTTTTACAAACATTTTTTCATATTGTTTCTTCATGTTTGCAAAAAAGTTTTGAAAGTAAAGTCTGATGCGTACAAGTACCTCATTTGCATAGTGCAGTGCGTACAATTTGAAGTCCAAGTCGGTGTTTTCAGTTGTCAACAAATCTCGCAAAGATTTCTTTTGTTATCTTTGATATTGTGGTAAAAAACAAATCAAATGTGGTTTAACATGGTCTGTACATGTTCTCTTATCGACAATGAGTATGCATCATTACAGTGGTCAAAATTTGTTAACTCATTCAGCTGTACCTTGCGAGTCCACAACATTTTCACCACTATGATGACGCATACCTGTAATCAATAAGAGTACAAACTACGCCAAACCATATTGATTTCGATTTGTTAAAACTGCACTTTGCAAAAAAAAATACCTGTACTTTGTGAAGTGAAATCTGCACTTTCCTCCAATAGAGCTCTTCTTCATGGTCACATTATCTATTATCCGAGACATAACCCTGTACGAGATGTTTAGTTTTGACAACAACTCAGATGAACGAACTGTCTCACGATATCAGTTTTCTCTACATGTACATCTTCATACCAAAATTGTGATAGATTAAGCGACCATTCAATCATCTAGCAAGGAGAAACTTTTCAGTTTTTTAAATTTGACTGCTATGCTTGACCAATTGAAAAGAAAGAAACAGAGAGAGGAATATAATTATAGTTTTTTTCTGGAGAAAACAAAAAAAGATGGTCTATGTAACAAGTAGTGACTTCTATTAACTCTTCAGTTACAGCGGCGATTATATTGGCATGAACATCTAAAATATGTCTGGAATGTTTATTGTGTTGTAACCAATCACAGGCAAGATCTTCACACCACAACAACCACAGGCAATGAACAGTTTCCTATCGATCATGGAACAAATTATTTTTGTTTTGTTTCAGAATACAAACTGTCTTATTAGGAATTTAAAACGCCGCTGTTCCCTAAGATCAGTGCTGAGGGACACATCCAGCACATTGTTGGAGTTTAGAAAGAAAAATTTTAGAAGCCAATGTGACACAATGACGATCAGCTTTCCATGTAATGACATATCATATGAAAACAATAAACTACTGAGACAATCTCAGATAGTGCAGAGTGTTATACAGGACTGTTAGTACATATTGAGTCATCTCCTGCCTAACCCTGCACAACTCACGCTGGCGCAGTTTGCCACAAGAAAGCTGCCGAGGACTGCACGCTGCACCTGGATCCATCTGCCTGCCAGTGCCGACCTGCACCTCGAGCGCCTAAACAGCGCTATCGAGCACTGCACAGAGCAGAGCAGCCCTCAGTTCTTCGAGGGATGCTTTGGACTTACGGGCATTCAGACTTCAGGATGTCCTTCAGCCACCAGGCAGCCACAAACAGCGCTACAACCACCAGTAAACACGTCTTAAACCTTACACGCCCGCTCGCCATCTTGCTTTTCTGCCCCAGTCCTTTTCCGTTTTCCTGAAATATTCGCCTTGATTGAAGGCCTTCGTGCAAAAAGGGCGTATATCGGTTTTTGGCCGATTTTCATTTTTTTCAGGATCGAGCTAATTTTTCACAGACAGACTTGTTTTGACATGAAACACATCGTTCCGAAGTTGTCTTGGTGAATTTGCGCTTCGTTCTCTAGAAATAACGTATGCAAAAAAACTCTTGGCCATGTAAGGTTTAAGACGTGTTTACTGGTGGTTGTAGCGCTGTTTGTGGCTGCCTGGTGGCTGAAGGACATCCTGAAGTCTGAATGCCCGTAAGTCCAAAGCATCCCTCGAAGAACGGAGGGCTGCTCTGCTCTGTGCAGTGCTCCATAGCGCTGTTTAGGTGCTCGAGGTGCAGGTCGGCACTGGCAGGCAGATGGATCCAGGTGCAGCGTGCAGTCCTCGGCAGCTTTCTTGTGGCGAACTGCGCCAGCGCGAGTTGTGCAGTGTCCAGATAACAACTGCCAGGTGGCAGTTGGCCATAAGCTGGCTGCTCGGGGACTTATAAAAATCTCTGTGTTGTCGAGCAGGGGGCTTCCCTTGTCAAAAAGTGCTGGGTGCATCATGAATAATGCATGACTGCCATGAAGTTAACAGTGGAAACGAAATGGCAGGTCTGCTACTGCCTGAAGGAAGAGGGCCGCGGCAAGACGAGCAAGCAACAGTAACAGCAGGCAGGAAGTTGTGGAAATGCCAGACAAAATGTTAAAGAGCGAGCGAGCGATTAATAAAATTAAACAATCAGAGCGAGTTTGACTGTTTGTTGTTGTATTTTTAATAATTTCTGGCGGAGTTTTTCACTCGTTCTGTTACCACCGTTTTCATTGATATACGCGACTTTGGAAAACAAAGCACCCGAGGAAACGTTTCCAAAATTTCTGTCAGTCTTGCGTGTTATCGACAGATCGGATCGAAATCCACCAATCACAGCCCGCATGACGTAAAGAAGCTGAAAGTCACACTAGTGGCTGTAATTGGTGGATTTCGATCCGAACTGTCGATAACACACAAGGGGCGCGTTCCATTCGACCAAAAATTCCGGTTTGACTTTCCGAATTTTCATACGTCGAATGGAACAGTATTTTCCACAACGCCGGACCGATCTCTTTCCATTCCCGTGTGAGCACATTTCACTCGACAAAAATGCTGAAGGATCACGGAAAAGTGGCTGTTTTAAGTGCTGTAAGCTGCTTCAAAGAAATAAATTTAACACATACCGGTATTCAAAATTCTTACTTAATATCTACCTGACCGACTCAAACACCATTTTCGCGTGATGAGAGCAAGTTGCGAACTTTTCCCGTGGGAAAGTATGCCCGGAGAGCATGCCGAAACATAGCGAACTAAACCTCATGAAATTCGGAACGACCAGTCCACAATTTTCCAGAAAATCGGATCCTGACGTGGAATATAGGCAATCAACTACAGGCTCGAACTGTGGCAGATTATTTTGCATCCAGTGTAGTGTAACCAGAGCCAAGGAGCTAATGAAGCCTGACGCTAACCCTAAAACCTAACCCTAAGCCCAGAACCCTAACCCTAAACACTGACCCTAGCCCTAAACCCTAACCTGAAACCCTAACCCTAAATCCCAAACCCTAACCCTAAACTCTGACCCTAGCCCTAAAACCCTAAACCCTAACCCTAACCCTAGACCCCAAACCCTAACCCTAACCCTAGACCCCAAGCCCTAACCCTAAACCCCAAACCCTAAACTCTGACCCTAACCCTAACCTCATTAAGCCAAACTCTAACCCCAAATGCGATAAGAAGGCTGTCGGAGGGTAATCCTGAGCGCTTGTAAGCTAACCGCGTGCTATTTACGCTAACCAGAGGGCACTGAGGTCCTTAAGCCTAGCCCTAATCGATTAAGCCTAACTGGGAAGCCTCGTTAAGCGTATTAAAGTGCGATAACCGAGCCAGGCCCTAGCTCAGTCTACTCCAGTTAGAGGCTGTGTGTTTACACTCACTGGATTTCGGGTAACGGAGTTCGGGCTTTTTCCGTGAGTTTACAACATTGAACTATTTGCGTTTCGCATTCAGTTTGGGGGTCTTAGACAAGGTTTATGGGTGCCAGGTTACGGGATATATTAGGGTTTCGGGTTTCGGAACTCATGTTACGGAACGGTATTCTGCCCCAGTCCTTTTCTGTTTTCCTGAAATATTCGCCTTAATTGGAAACCTTCGGGCAAAAAGGGCGTATATATGTTATGGGTGACTTCAACCTTGACCTTCTCCAGTACAATCATCATACACCAACTCAAGAATTTATCGACGCTTTATTCTCGTTTGCTTTTTTTCCTCTCATCTCCAACCCAACGCGCCTCACCTCTTATTCTGCAACTCTAATTGATAATATATTCACAAATAATCTTTCACAAAATGTTTTAAATGGTGTTGTCCTAAACGATTTATCCGATCACCTCCCGGTTTTTTCTTATTTCTCTGGCCTAACCTTGACACGCGTTGGAGAAAATAAAGCATTTACACGCAAGTTTACTGACGAAAACTTGCACAAATTCAACGAAAATGTTTCAAACACAAACTGGTCCTCACTTCTCGACGAAGATCCCAATATAGCTTACAATAATTTTATCGATGAATACTCGAGAATCTACAATGCCTGCTTCCCTTTAAAGGCCATTAAAGGTAAGCTTCGGAACAACCGCAGCTCCCCTTGGATCAGCCCTGGACTTTTAAAATCTATTAGCAAAAAATCCCGACTGTATAAAAAATTTATTAGATCACCCTCTTTATCCAATGAACGAATCTATAAAACCTACAAAAATAAACTGAATCATCTAATTCGTCTCGCAAAACGTAAATACTATGATACTAGGTTCGAGAGCGCCAAACATGACCTAAGAACAACTTGGAAATTGCTTAATGAGGTTATAAATAAACGTAAATGTAGAGCACCTTTTCCCTCATCATTTGAATCTGAAGGTAAAACAATAACGGATCCCGAGGAAATTGCTGATAAATTTTGTAAATACTTTACTAACATTGGTCCCAGCTTAGCTGGTAAAATACGCGCCGTTAATTCCTCTGCTAGTTCTTTTATTAGTGATGTTAATCTTCCTCCTATCACCCTGAAACCTACCAACCCAGCTGAGCTGGAAAGTATTTGTAGCATGTTTGCCTCGGGGAAGGCCCCCGGCTATGACAATATTTCAATGCGTATAATTAAACACTCATTTCACTTGATCTCCGCACCTCTGACTAACATCATAAATCTGTCTTTACAAAAAGGCACCTTTCCTGATAAACTAAAACTTACTAAAGTGATTCCAATTTACAAGGCAAATAATCCTAGTCTTTTCACAAACTACAGACCTATTTCTTTGTTGTCCAACTTTTCAAAATTTTTTGAAAAAGTAATGTACAATCGCATAACTGAATTCGTCGAGCAATATAATATATTATACCACTGCCAGTTTGGATTTCGGAAAAACTATTCAACGTCCCATGCTCTAATTCATCTGATAAATAAAGTCTCTTCGGCAATTGACCTGCGCGAAACCACTGTAGGTGTTTTTCTTGATCTCTCCAAAGCTTTTGATACTCTTGACCATCAAATTTTATTTACCAAGCTGGAGCACTATGGCATCCGTGATGTGGCTCTGCAGTGGATTAAAAGCTACTTTTCTTGCCGTCGGCAATTTGTCCAAATTAATCAAACATGTTCTTCAACGCAGACCATTAAGTGTGGGGTTCCTCAAGGATCCATCCTAGGCCCTTTATTCTTCATATTATACATAAATGATCTTCCTAGAGCTTCTAAATTAACTGAACTTCTGCTTTTTGCTGACGATACTAGTATCTTTTTCTCACACTCTAATCCAAAGTACTTGGAGAATGTGCTTAATAATGAGTTACTAAATATTGATGTTTGGTTAAGATGCAATAAGCTCTCGATTAATACCCAAAAAACTAATTATGTTATATTTAGTCCGAGTCAGAGGAGAGTCAATCACAGTTTTTCTCTCTCCTTTGGAGGTCAGCCTATAACCCAAAGTAATGTAACTAAATTTCTTGGAGTGTATCTAGACGAACACCTTACCTGGAAACATCACATAAACTTTGTTTGTAAACAAATCGCTAAATCAGTTGGTATTTTATCCAGGACGCGTTTCTATTTATCCTGTAAGACTAAACTCATGCTGTATTATACATTAATTTATCCATATATTACTTATTGTAACTCTACGTGGTCGTCCACTTACGTATCTAATTTAAACAGAATTTATTCTTTACAAAAGCGGGCGGTGCGAGCTGTTACGAATTCAGAATATCGAGCACATACTGCTCCTCTTTTTACCAAACTGAAAATTTTAGATATCTTCCAAATCAATACCCTCGATATTGCTAAATTCATGTTCTGCTACCACAATAATCTACTGCCTCCACTTTTCCTCAATCTGTTTATGACAAACAGTCAAGTCCATAAATATGACACAAGAACAGCTGGTAATTATCGTGTGCATCCCTGTCGTACCAACATCAAGAAATTCACTATTCTTTACCAAGGACCTAAGGTCTGGAACTGTCTTCCTGCCTCTATTACCAATTTGTCAAGCTTTCCTACGTTTAAAAACAAAGTGCTAGAGTTTTTACTAAAATAGTTTCTGAGTTAGTTTCTGCCGCACTCCTTCGCAGCCCTTATCTTGTTTAATATTGTGATGTTGAGGTGGCCTCTCCTATAAGCCTGGGGGTTTCTTGAGGTCTCCTCGCCTAACAACTTGCTGTATATTATTATTGTTATTATTATTATTTATTTTATTTATTTATTTATTTATTTTTTAACTATTGTAATATAAAGGCAAATAAATGATGATGATGATGATATCGGTTTTTGGCCGATTTTCATTTTTTTTCAGGATCGAGCTAATTTTTCAGAGACAGACTTGTTTTGACATGAAATGCATCGTTCCGTAATTGTCTTGGTGAATTTGCGCTTCGTTCTCTAGAAATAACGTATGCAAAAAACTCAGTTTTGCGTGAAGCGGCATCTTTATGAGCAAATCTTTCGAAGGCAGATTTCGACGCGACCCGAACTTGAATGATTACTGTTGGCAGCTTCGACAGCAAGTTAAAATTTTTAAATTGATGTTTTGGTTTGTGAAATAGCTAGAGAAACAGAAAAAAAAAAAAAAAAAAAGCGCCGGACCTTGTATCGAACCCGCGTCACAACAAAACAAATCCAGACCCGCTCTGTAGCGCGCCTTAATCGCTTGCACTAACGGAGCAGCACTAAGCAGCTATAACTGATTTGCGTAATTATACGAATAATAAAACTAAGTGAAACAAAAGGTTTCTTTTGTTTCTCGTTGAACAAAAGGTCTCCAAAAGAAAACTGAGTTTTTTTGCATAAGTTATTTCTGGAGAACGAAGCACAAATTCACAAAGACAATTACGGAACGATGCGTTTTATGTCAAAACAAGTCTGTCTGTGAAAAATTAGCTCGATCCTGAAAAAAATGAAAATCGGCCAAAAACCAATATACGCCCTTTTTGCACGAAGGCCTTCAATTATCAATTCCAACTTCACTAGAAAAGTTCAAGTGACAACATGAATATTCTCCTTGTAAAGCCAGCATTACAACTGCTAAGTTTTACATCATAAATTTCAAATATTTGCTGGCAGTGTTTTCTTTCAGTTTGTTGGCCTTGTCTCCAAAATGAACTCAGAGATTGTACATGTACAGTACCGCCTGAAAGTATTTATCCATTAGCATGCGGTAAAACCTCGTCCTTACCGAAGGGTTCTGCCGCGAATTCACCGCAGTGGGACGAATTCCTCAACCTCGTCTTAGACGGACGCAACTGAACGCCGCAGCAAGCCAGACGAGGTATACCACGGTGAAGAAACAATAGAAGCTAATTTCTTTTGTTAATAAGTGTTTCCGTATTGATTTCTCTTGTACGTGAAATTTCCATGCTCGTAACTTGTTTACAGGGCTCGCGGTATGCTTTGAATGAACAAATGACAAAGTTTTTACGTCCTTGATTCTCACAGAACCGCCGTCAAACCCTCGGAACTGGCGCCGCAGAAAAACTTTTACCGATCCGCGATTTCCTTGAACATAATTCGTTTAGACAAAACTCTATGCATTGCTGACATAGGCATCGACATTATAATTATAAGCGTCACACAACAACGATAACCAAAGTTTTCACCTGTGAGAAATTCTCTCAGATCTAATTACTGGCCATCGTAAAACAATTAACGAGTCAAAACAAAAGGTCTGTCACTCTATTCAACTCTACCGCATCTAACTGTTTACCGCAGTATTTTATGTCGCGGCACACCTAGGTGAAACCTCAGTAAAATTTCAACACGCCGCATCATTGCCGAGGCGAGAGCGCTGTGTTAATCTGCTAATCGGCCACGGCACAACCTCGGTAAAAGGGTAAATAGTTTCACGCGGTACTGTAAAGCTCAATTAAAGCTGGCAAAATTAGTGAATTTAAAATGCACAAGACAAAAGAAACATTGTGTTAGTAGTGTGTTATAATTCCTTCCTAATCAGTGATCAGCAAGTAACTTCAAATCTTTACCCAACAGTTCTCAAAATATATTTCATGTAAATTACATGAATGATTGATTGAATCAATTACATGATTAATTTTGCTCAATACACTATTGAACTTCAGCTCTATGCAAAGCAAATTTTCGTGTACTTAGTTGCAAAAGAACGTTAACTGCAAATCTTTGTTGAAGAATTAAAAATCCAATGAAATTTCCATTATTGTCTAAGTAAATTATCACTTGAAATGCATTAAATTTTCCCATCCAATTTTTGCACGATTTCTCGATGAAAATCTACAAAGACAAAGACTGAAATTCACGCATTTCACTTACATTGCTTTTCCACAGTACTGTATACTTGAATACCTACCCTTGGACATTCTTTGTGCCTCAAGGCTCACATATTTCCTAGGGTCATGTTTTTGCAAAATTATCTGCTTATTAGAACAGACAACATCTGCAGACAAAGATCTGAGCATATTTCCAGACCAAATGAAGGCTATTATTTATTCAACTTGTCTTTCAGGGAAATGGATTGAAAATTTACACAGCGAGACTTTGAAAAATTTTATCCTCCTCAATACGTCTCTAAAATTACTGAAAGATGGATCAACAACAAGGAGATGCAATATGGTAAACACAAAATTAAATTTCTTGTATTCATGAAATGTAACATTTTTCATACCTTTACACTTTACGTAAGACATTCTAAAACAAACTAAATTGTCTTCTTTCAGACTCATTCAGATTGTAAAGCTGTTAAATGCAACATTATAACGACACTAGACCTGTGTCAAAATGTAAGTTATTCATTATTATAACTCTAACAGTACTTTATTAAGCATTTACTGCCATCAGATGGTAAATAACCAAAAATTTCAGACAATATTAATTGCAGGAAACTGAATAGACATGTATTCAAAACAAAATAATCAAGTCATTAACTTAATAGCATTTAACAACTCAAATTTCATTTCATCACTTCAATAATTATAATTCAATTTGAACAATTCAATATTCAAATCAAAATTCTATTCAACCAACATACCATGATAACACTGTAAGCTGCAATATTATGATTGAACCACAATTGAATGCTTTGGTGCAAACCAGGCATCTATAGCATTTAAAGCCGGTTTTTATTTTTTGCAAAATCAAGCTAATAATTGGCAGACTGACTTGTTTTCATATGAAAAGCATCAGTGATAATCGTTTTAATTTGTTGATTTGCACTCCATTTTTGGGAAATAACATATGCAAAAAATCAGTTTTCTAAACGCCATCTTTTGGAGTGAATCCTTTGAAGATGAATGTTGACACCATGCAAACTTACAGTTACTTTTAGCAGCTTCAACAGCACAGTTTCTTGTAAATAGATGTTCTTACTTTGAAAGAAGTAGACAAATAGAGCAGCAAAAAAATTGACTGATCTTGTATCAAACCGATGTCACCACAACTTGAATCCGACCCATTCAGCATGTTATTTGCTTGTGCGAATGAAGCAACAGCAAGAAAATAGCGTAATTATATGAATAACAAAACTTCTATTAGATCGAACAACTTGCGTCAAATGCCACGCTTCGGTGACTTCATCATTTAGCAAAACAACAGTTTCTTTTATTTCTCATTCAACAAAAGATCTCCAAGAGATACCCTTAGAAAACTCTTGTTCTTGCAAACGTTTTTTCTTGAAAATGAAACACAAATCAACAAAAACAATTACACAACGATGCTTTTCATGTCAAAACAAGTCCTTGTGCCAAAAAATTACCTTGATCCTGCAAAAAATAAAAATCAGCCCTAAATGCTATATACATCCTTTTTGCACTCAAGACTTCAATTATAGTATCCAACCCTCATTATCATTCCAAGAAATATATTTTGATTTCTGAGATGGTAAACAAAAAAAAGGAGAAGAGGGGAGATTCACAGCTCAATATTTCTTATACAGAAATGTCAACCTATTTAACAAATCAAAGTAAATTTTCGAAGTAATAAAGTGGTCACCACAGGAAGGCTTTCATAGATTGCATTAATTAAACACAATTCTCAAACCACCATTAAGGAAAAGCTAAAATGTCAAAATAACTCAAGTCAACATTGCTACACCACTGTAATTCTTGTACTTATTTTGAAGACTACAACTTGCTTTAGTTAATTCTTTGTAGCTCTATATAATAGAAAAAACTAACCATTCTAAACCATCCAAAAAATAACCCAATTTAAATGAAACAACGATCTTAATAACAAAAAAATGTATATGTATCTCTCAATTATACATCTAGGTCACAACAAATACCAGTTCACTCCTAAGAGAGCATAAGCTCTTGTGGGAACAGGTAAGCATATCTCACATTGTCTCCCTTTAAATTATTCCAAGTTTCACTTAATGTTAACTTGTAAACTACAATAATACTACTGTACAGTATTTATATCATTCCATAGTTACTGTAATAATTAGTTAAAACATAAGCTCTACAACAGTTATCTTATTGCATATTAGATTATGGTAAATGAAATATTTTCAACCAGAATAATTATACAGTTTGGTTAAAATCTTCTACACTCTAGACTGGTGTTACATGTACAAGGAGTCAAAATGCGGCCAATGCAGTTCAGGTACTATAAAATTGTGTTGCACTCTTATTAATACCTGCATTCATAAGTTTCAACCACTAGTACAAACTAACTGAGGAGCAAACAGCATCACCTGAAAGGCACAATCAACACTATGTTATCTTAACAAGTTATTGGACCAGCTAGAGTGAAATTCAGGGAGTAATCAGACGACTAATTTCAAAATCAGACAAACAAGAAGCACGAGGCTCATTCGAAATTACAAGCCGGATTACTCCATTGTATGACACAAGATCCAATTACTAATTAATCATATCTATAACAAATTTCACAAATGCAGTGTAAAAATGTCTTTTTGAGCAAAAACGTATGTAGTGTGTTTCATAAGTATTGACAACTGCAGAAAACATTGAAAAGAAAGCCATTAAAGTGTACACAATTGATCTGCAAACCAAGCAAGTATCCAACTACAGGTCTCCAATTACAAAAAGTTCCAATTGGATACCAGCCCTGTAATTGACCACCCATGTGATCGCGCACCGATTACGTAACAACTGGATATGCGGGGAACCAATTACAATCAAGGATACTAATAGCACTTCATCATACTGGATCTCAAGTATTTCACCTAACAATTTCCTTCTTTTTACTTTAGCAAAGAGATTCATGGCAATGGATCATTTTTTGTTCCCAAATTCTTTGAACTAAAATATGTAGTAGCACTTATCTAATAGTAGATAAGATGTTAGCTTAACATTTAATTGATATTCAAATTATATACATGAAGCTGCAGAACAACTGATCATTTCAAAAATCTCCATGGTTAATAATAATAAAAATAAGTCTCACAAAAACTATGACTCTCAAGAACTGACACTTAACACTTAGGACTATGAACTATCTTATTATACATTAGTTGATGATAAGCTGTAATAAACTCATTTCTGAAGATTAATAATCTGGAACCCTTCATGTGAAAAAAGAGGCTAATATCAAACTTTCATGACAACACTTATTTCACTGATCCTAAGTGTAAAACAGATTAAAATCATTGGACTTTCCTTGAAAATCCTTTTAATCAGCATGAACATGGAGTCAGAGTAAAATAATATCACCCCATGAAAGGAAAATACTGGACATGTAAAAAATCATAGTGAAATGCCAAGAGGGAATTTCCACCACGTGAAAACTACATGTAAGGTTCTGAAATTTCACACCGTGATAAACAATGTAACTTTAGAAAAGAGATGCTGTCTCAAAGCAATCTAAAACAATGCAAGCTGACTGTTACAAATATCTCACAATTCATGTTTCAATCTCAATAAACACATAAAGAGCAACATAATGTATCAAGTTTATAATCCATGGAAAACTTTTTGCAACTTAACCTATTGTTATTAAATTCATGATGTTAGAAACTGCTTGTAATGTGACTATTTGTATATCTTGCTACCACTACTGTATCTACTGTGAAACATCAAGAGCCTAAAAATTTGCATACTAATATTTCACATATACAACTTTTTTTAATGTTGCTCTTTTGATTGGAAGAGTAGGCACAAAAGAATATCTGCTGTTAGTAATGACTTCAAGACAATTGTTTCTTTCTCATTACGTACATGTACACATGTACAGCCAAATTCATTGTGCTAATAGAACACAAGTAGTTCCTCTTTTGCTTAGTCCAACGTGCATGACATGAAAAAAAAAATGGTCACATGTAAACCTGAGGGCGAGACATGCACAAAAGGAGGGACTATTGCCTAAGTTTGAATTATGCGATACTCTCATAAGGCAATACATTATTGGCTTAGGCTAGGGACAACATGTTGTGAACATTTATAAGATTTAAAATATTTCACTCTATTAAACTAGAAACCTTTGGAACTGGGATGGAGCAAATCAAAGCCTTGAAATTGCATCCCCCATCTCCCAACTTTTAGACAACAGATAATAATGGGAGGACATGAAAGGTCAAACTCTGTGGCTTAGACAGTAGTCCCTTCTTATGTGCGTGTCTCGTCCCCAGGATTTTGCATGGCCTACAGATTGAGTGGAAGAGGGACTACTCGTAGTCTATTGCATTGAATATAAGCAAAAAATATTCTCTTCAATACTTTCAATAATTTTCACAAAATATATGGCTCTCAAATAACATAGTGTGATATTCACTTTGAATTTCATTACGTGATTACTTTCACATTATACCATTTTCTACATTCAAAGTGATTTTTTTTTCAAGCAAGAGTGAACATTTGATGAAAGTTTGAATTCAAGCCCCATGACCATGAAATAAATGTCATAATTCCTGCCTAAATTCTTAAGGCCCCTTTTCACGTGAAGGGTCACATTTGTAGAAAATACGCATGATTGTTCAACTAACATCCTTTCTTTTCTATCTTTTTACCAGCTAGACACATGAAATTCTGTTGAAATAAGGTATATCTGGATAAGTGAAGGACAACTTACCAACTCAATACAGGGCAGTCTTGATGACACCGGCTTCTATCACTTCCACAGTATTTCCCACAGAAAAATCTAATGATTTTCTAAATGTTTCTCCACTCTAACTTGCTTTTACATTGCTTCCTTAAGTAGCTTGTTTAATAAGCCTCCCATTGATCCACAACTTTCACTTGATCTGCCTGTGTTTACCTCCAAGTACTTCGCCCTGTATTTTTCTTGTCATCTGCCTGTCATTATTAAACCAAAAATTTTTTGACTTTACTATTGATCCCAGATGTCCTTTCAAATGGCTCTTTTTCAGGCTATATCACCCACCATTAGTAACTGTTTTATTCACATGATTAAAAACCAAAAAGTTCCAACTTCAAGACAAGTCTTGTCTCTGCAATAGATTTTGCATCTGTTGAATTCTTCTCTGTAACAAATCTTGGACTGCATCATTAGAAAGTGCGAAACTCAACAAACTTGCAAACAAACTGTGAAGCAACAGAGATTCACTCATGACATGATCATGAATTTGTCATCACACAGTCACTTTTGAATCATGAGAATGAAACCAATGGTCCATACAGTCAAACTAAGTGAAGTGTACCCCTCAAGATTGCATAATGCATTTAATGAACTGATTATTTGAAACTTGAACCCACTAGTTGTTTCAAGAATGCAATAATGAATTGATAATTCGAATATTGAACTCACTCACTCGATCCAAGAATACTGCTTACACGGGTTCCGTTTTCGAAAAATCATTTCACTATTGCATTCTAGAAAAGACTAGTAGGTTTGAAACCTAGTAGTCGCAACAGTGAATCGATTTTTCGAAAACGGAACCCCTTAGCCGTATTCTTGGATCGAGCGAGCGAGTTCAATATTCGAATAATCAGTTCATTATTGCATTCTTGAAACGACTAGTGGGTTCAACTTTCAAATAATCAGTTCATTAATACAATCTTGAGAGGTACATGTACACTTCACTTAGTTTGACTACAAATTTAAACAGCCTGAAAAAAAAGCAATTTCATAAAACATCAGCCACGCCACGCCACGCCACGCCACGCTTCTGCTTTCATATCCCGAGAGAGTGGCGCTCTAAAATTTGCAACTTGATGCCAGCGCTTTCACTACAATAGTCGTACTCGACACGCCTAGAGTGCCTAGAGCATTTCGTAATATTTATGACAAACGTAATTTACCAGGTAAAATCAACAAAATGATTTCAAAGTAATAAGAAGGTACTCACTGGACCCAACTGGGACAACAGCATTGTGTGAAGATTTCCTTCGACACTACGTAATTGACACTGCGTGGGTCCTTGACCTGCTTGCGTTGACCTTTGTGCGATGGATAGCAACATGTCGAACTTTTACGACCTCTTCAGTCGACTGTCAGGTCTCTCCTTTGTTTAGGACAGATGATCATGGTTGCTACTCTGTCTTGAGATAAATCGAAGTGTCCAGCTCTGTTTAAAATGAGCTCCTTCTCAGTGATTTCTATTCCTTCGGATCGCCATCCTCGCTTGCTACTCACGCCAAGTCCAAGTAAGTGTTGTGTTATGTCTTCTTTACAAGCATCCAGCGGCAGAACATTTGTACTAGATCCGTAAGAACTACAAGGTGACTCTTGCGAAGCGAACGAACAGTTCATATTTCAAAGCAAGTGTGGCAAAACGAAAGTACGCTAATCATCGGTAAGTCGTCAATGAAACCTGATAACCCAGCTACGCGTGAGACATAGAGATGCCATTGCTCGATCTCAAATTACGCAGTCACAATTATACGTGTAAGTAGTTTATTAATTTCTTAATTTTATAGTCTGGCCAGCAAAAAGTTTCTGAAAAATCCAAGTAAAAAAATAATCCCCTGAAACGTTATATCACTGAAATTTCGTCGCACGGACAATTTAAAAATCGTCCAGTCGTTTCTTTATAATTAATTCTAATTAATACGTCTGCTTTATAATTTTTATCATACCTGCTGCTCCAAAGTAAGGATGATTTCTTTTCATTGCAGTATCCTTTCCAAATTATTTTTTATAGGGATGATGAAGTTTTCAGCTGTCTAAAGTTACAATTTAAAGGGCATTACTAAAAAGCAAGGTTACATGTTTTATGCAAAATACCGCAAAATCACGTTCACGAAAATAGGCTTCCTGTGAAAAGAGTTTCTTGTGCCAATCAACACTTTTTTTCTTTTGACTTAGAAGGGTATAGACTATTGTAAGATGGAATTATTTAACAAATAAACAGCCGCACTTTCAAGAAAATGCACTTCGAAAATCTCCCAAATTCGCTGTCCTGTAACAGTCACGCAACATACCTGGATTTAAACCCTTGTGCAAAATTACCGTTACATTAAATATTTCATTTTATGCAACCAAAACGTTTATTTTAAGGTACTTTAGCTTCAGAAAAAAATCTGTGCAGTAATTCCTTAAGGGAAAATTGTTTTAGACCCGAGAAATTGGCATTGTTTTGGGGGTTTTTAGGGCTTCCCTTGGCCGAAAACTAGGGGGGTGGTCAATCTCGGGAGTGAGACTCCGAGAAATCTTGTTAATGTCACCAAAGTTAATCTTACCAGCTTGGTTTTAAATGGTGAAAAAATAAAGGCAATCGGCTGACCCCAATCTTTTGGCACTGCCCGGTTTTCTCTGACAATGACTCTTAAAAGTAAGACACGCACACAACATACCAATCTTATCAGTATCTGCACTTTCCTAGGTTAAATCAGCATCAGCATCTACTTCACCATCCTCATCATGTCCTGCAATTCATTACTGCAATTTCAATAGGATGCAAGAGAATCTTTTTAATGAAATTTTTGAAAAGCCAATTGAAGAGCATATACCAAACAATTTTGGGATTTGTTGGTTGGAAGAGATAAAACAACTGAGAGCCCATTTATTTCAGGAAAAATTGATAATACCGAGCTACTAGAGCAATACAGAAGAAACTGTAGACATAAAAATTTGTACAAAATTTCATGGCCAAGTAATTCCATCTTAGAAAAGAAAAATTTTGAGTGGTGGATACATGTAACTGCTGGTTTAGATCAAATATTAAGGCTTCGGACAAAAATCAACTGCCAGTCTATTATTGCCCTTGTTTTATATTTGCAAGAGTTTAACATATTTTTGATATTTTTTTCTGGACAAAACAATAGTATTTCACTTGAATTTGACTCATTATTGCACAAATTAAAACCAACCTGGTACCATTGTGATAAACTTTTCTACCCCTTGGGAAAAAATCTCATTGTAGGCCTCTGAAAAGCCATTGAAAGACACCCAGCAATGGGCAATAGTGAACATTAGCTCCCATATTCGGCAGTCGGTAACCTGTCGGCCAACTGTCGGCCAACAGGTTACCGACACATTACCGACAGTCGGCCGACACTGTTAAGTAGAGCACAAATCGACTGAAAAAAAGAGTAAAAATAAACAGAGTCAAAAACTTTTCCAGTTGAAAAAAGTAAATAGAAATCTGTCGATCGTACCGGATCCAGTAACATTCCTACCCAGAGGAGGTTGGACACGGTCTGAAAGGCATCATGGTTGGTCGTATTAGCGAATCACGAACGCTCTTTTATCGTGGGCATGAAATCAACATGGCGGGCTTCTAGGAAGAGGTGAGTATCAATATTGATCATTTTGACCTACTTGTTTTTAGCTTTGCGATTTCAAACCCACAGGACAAGTTCGAGTTGGCACTGGGCTAGTTGCTGGAAACTTCTTGACTCTATACTTGATTTCTAAGACAAGTTAGGACTTGACTTCGGTGCTTCACTGTCGGCCTTTGTTACGCTTCGTGAAATTTGAGTTGATGTTACATTTTGTGGATTTCTCTCCAAACCCAAACTTGTCAAACTTCAAAATTAATATCCATTCCAAAGTAAGTTAATTTCCTAATAGAAAATGATCAGGCGCCCCTAAGCGCCCCTCTGGTTAGTGAATTATACGATGTTGAAGTTGGTGAATTTTTGCCACTATTTGTCTCTCACGCTGTGAAATGTCACGAAGAACCCGCGAAATTGTGCGTGCAGTCCGCGTAATCTCCTGGCTTAAGAAAAGCAAATTTAACTACTTTTCTTCATTTTACCAGGTAAAATCACATAATGAATTATTTCTTGTTCCGAACCAATGGAGTTTTCAACCAAGAATAGTTATAGTTTGTTTTTAAGATGTCGCACCTCTCACCGTTTTCCTGCAATACATCTGTGTACATGTATTCGTCCAGAGTTTGAGATTTTTTGGCGGTAAATAGGACAGCACAACCGCCAAACACTAAGGGAAACCTAGTTGTTTTCGTGGTGTTTGTATCCTTTAACTCGCTTTATTTTCCTTGCAGTTGTTAGGTTGCATTGATGTTATTATTTTTATGTCTGTTGCCTGGTAGATTGCTGTATTTTTACAGGTTATAACGTTAATTCATGGAAAAGTTGCCTCTTTATGATGAGGGAAAATTAACAACAAATTATCTAGTTGTTCAAGCAATTCATTTATTGTTTCTGTGATATTTAAAAGTTCTTGTACACATAGGTCAATGTTTCTTTGCAATTTTTCTCAACAGGTATCAGAGTATACACAATTGATTAAGAAATGATTACCATGGATGTTAATTCATAACCAGTGTTGTAACCAGGAGCTGTGGAATGAAAAGAGACAGCCCCTATTCATATGCTGTCTCTACAATGTAGCTTTGAGTATGCTTGATGAGCTCACCTTGAGAAGGAAACAGCTTCCAACATCAATTATTTACTTTCATGTTTGAAAAAATTTGCTCCAAATTATTAGCATATCAGGTTTTTTAATGTAATATTCTATGATGCATTTCTTGACCGTCAGTTTCAGGCTGTAAGATAAATGTTGATAACATACTTCAATTAAAGATTGCTCTGGATTGTTTTGTTTCTGTAATGTGGAGATATTTGTTTGTTGCCATCTGTTTTGCGCATGTGCATGTGCTAAGTACCTACATGTACTGTACCTCATATTGGTACAAGGCCAGGTTTGAAATCAATACTTGTCTGGTTGCCCAGAATTACTGAATGGTGATGGATGTTTTCCTTAAAGTCTAGCCCAAATTGTTAAGGCAATCAAGACCCCACATGAGCACTTAACAATAGTCATCTCAAGTTTTTATTTTCAAACACTGCTAAAATCTCAAAACTATTAATCATTATGGTGACTATTCTCCATTGACTTTATAGCATGAAGCAAAGACAATGGGAATCCAGTCAAACATTGCATTACAATAGGTTCCTTTTAAAAGGTTATAATTTCTTAGGTAAAACTAGACACAAAAATCAATTTAGAATCCTGAAATACAAGTAAAGTGATGAACGTCATGTTGTCTTTTTTCTATATATATATTTGGCCTTGAATATTAGAATGCTGGCCACTGATTGCAGTGAATTTATCAGCCAATTTTTTTTTATTTCATGTTCTGTTCTCTCCAAGGAGAGATCAAGGTTTTTATTTAGAAGAGAAGTGACCACTTTAAAACATTTGTGTTGTATGGCAGCCTAGTCTCAACTTGGTTTCAACATTAAAGACATAGTATTTTGAAATCTGGGCTGTTTGACTGCCAGAGGCTGCCCAAGCTTAACTGCATTTAACAAAACATACAATTCTTGTCGTACCCCGGTAACCCTCCCCCAAGTTAAATGCCCATTGATCTGGTCACCTTAACTTTTTGTAACTTGCTTGATTGACTTTGCAATTTTTTGAGTTATGGGGAATATGTCAGTTTACAACAATGTAAATAATCCAAGGCAAAGTGTATACCTAAAATTGTGCACTACCTCACATCATTATGACATGGATGTACATGTAAGGTTTCCATGACCAGATTTAGGTACAGTATTGCAAAAGCTTACACACTAGTAACTATGACATCACTGAAAAAAAAATCTTTACTTGCAAACAGATCTTTACTAGTAAACTCCTTGCACAGTCCTTAATGTTACTAACTTCTGTTAATAATAACTAATCTCAGGCAATGATACATATGACTTGTTGGCACAGTGCATAAACAGTGTCTCTTGAGTTCACTGTAAAATAATAAAGTATGAACATTTGAGCCATAAACGTATAATTAAATGTAAACAACAGACAACCTGAAGTAAATATAAGCAATTTGCATTCAAGCTTAGGTGAGCTAAAATTTTCAGTCGCGACTTATTCAAGGCAATTCGAGTTTGATCATCGTGAAATGAATCTGTAGGTGCAAATCATGTGAATGGTTTCGCATTTAGACACGTTTTGACACAGAGGCAAAATACAACTCGGAAATGGCCTATTAGATGAATGTAGAAAATGTAGCTGAGTAAAAAGAAGAATGAAATACAGGACAATAAAAATCTTTTGGTCAAATGTGCAGAGGTTCTGATGTCCAAATATGGTTGGTATTGACACCCTTTAGGTAGCTGAATTTGTTCTCTGGTAAAATCATTTTGAAATAAATAACTTATGTATTACATATTGAAATAAACTTCAACAGAGCACAACAACAAATCAAGATGACACTGCTTCTATTAGAGAACATTTTCTTTCTTTTTAAGTCCACTGAAATTCTGACTACCATTATTTAATAGTAGTAAGAGGAGTCATTTAAGCCAACAGTTTCCTATACATCAGATTATACATCTTTTGCAGAGGTATAAGTAACATAATCTTTAGTTTTACAGCAGCATGACACACATGTAGTAGAAGTACAGCAAGATAAGAACCATTTTAAAAGTTGAATGAAAATTTAGCAGGTATAAGCTGGAACAGTTAGGATAACTTATACTTGAAATAAACATTGCAAGATTTGTATTTAATTAATAGAGACAGATTAACAAAGTTCTATTTTTTGTGTTCCTTATGATGAGGTTCAGTCGTTTTATTTAATTATAGTCATAATATAAAGGAGTGGTATTTCTCTACATGTATATGTTCATGAATATATGAACATTATATGGAGCTGCTAATTTTAAGTTAAGTTGTATTTTTGTATTCCACTGTAAAGCTATACATGTAGGTTCATTTCCGAATCTAAGTTTGATGCAATATAGTGAGTTCAGGTGGATTTCACTTGTTGACATTCTTGACTTAAACCAACCTACCAGGATGAAGTTCCAATAGTGTTTCCATTTATGTAATACATTATATGTGCAGTTTGGAGAGACATTTTAGCGGAGCTTGAGCCTGATCCCCCCCCCCGAAAGCGCGCAGCGAAGCCCCATACTTAAGAAAAATTGGTAACTCATCAAGCCGAGAGAAAATTTGGTTATGACGTCAGCGTACGAGCGATCTAACGCCGTCCGTACAGACTCTGGGGGTGGAGGAGGGGCGTCTCGTGGTAAGGCTCAGACACATGCAGCCTTGGTTTACCGTGTACTTCTTTGATATTGGGCATCCATGTTATGATCAATTGACAGCTGTCAAAACAAGGTCTCTGCTGACCAGTATCACGTGACCATATTGCTGGCTCAAGTGAACAGCTCATCGAAGTCACATGTTTTTTTGAAGTTTAAATAGAAAACCTCACCGCAAAGTTACAAAACTCAAATCAACATTTTACCTTTTCTTGGGTTAGCTCTATCGGGCACTGAACAACCCGGCCAAGGAGCTCCGCTTTTAGGCTGGCCTAAATGTATATATTATATGCTTGTAACCAATGTCTTTTGCAAAGAATCTGTTTCAACAGCTCAAGTGGTAGTTAACACAAGGGTCGAAAGCACCTTATTTTCTTTGTAAGCAGGAGTATTCCACTTCTATCTGTAATTCCCAGATTACTTCCATAAGTCGTAAGACTTGTGTTAAAGCCAGTTTCTTCAGGTATTGTAATATTATTTCTGGCAGCTGATATAAACACATATAGTATCAGTAATGGTGCTGCTCACTGTCACTTTCATAATATACTATAGTTGTTACTGCATTGTTCGTCTTGGATATTGGCATTTAGTATATACACACTCAGTGATCTTGGTGTTTTAAGCAATCTGATTGGTTCGCTATCTCTGGCTAATGAGCATTATTCACCCCCTACCGAGTGAATAATGCGTGAGCCAAACAAAAATAGAGCATACTTTTGAATAAAGCATACTTTTTGATTCACACTGATTTGAACGGTGTTAAAGGACCATTATTCTAGACTGTCACGAGGTTTTTTCGAAGATTAACTATAGATTTTCCATGTTCAAAGATTCTGTAAATAGTTTCGCGAATTCGCGCATGCTTTGTACAGCTTGCACGTTTTCCGAGCATGAATTGAGAGGCCAATTAAATCGATTTTTAATGGTTTCCTTCTGAAATGTTGTTGAGATCACTTCCTGTGTATATACTAAAACAATTATTCTTCTCAATCTCGGTGAATAGTGGCAGAATATTTACCTCGCCGCTTCGCGGCTCGGTAAATATTCTGCCACTTTTCACCTCGATTTCAAAGAATAATTGTTAAATGTACATTACAATAGTACAACTTGCTTCACCTGCAATACACAATTAAGATAATAGTCACATATTTTAAAAGGTATGAAAATGAATGCAGAAAAATGATACAGGTATATCTTTAATTTGCTGCCCTTTCCTCTCCCCCTTCCTCAACTCTAAAACAAAATAAGCTACTTTGGCAGAAGTACTTGGCTGCTAGATTGAGGCTTAGCTCAAATTCTGCAAGTTTTTCTCCATTTTTACGATAAATCTGCAGAATTTTTTTGGTGAATTTTATGAAATTTATGTTGTCGTTGATAGCACGATAAGCATTTGACATTATCAAATACACCATCTTGCACAGTGATTTGGCTAGTTTATCGTCTTTGATGCCTGCCTTTTGGTTGAAGATGACTAAGCATTCCTTGCATATTTCGATGCTCTTTAGAACTCGATTGATGTTGAGAAGGAAGTAAGCAATTATGAGGCCGATAGAGATGGCTTGTATAACTTCGTCCTTGTCGTTCATGTCAACCACTTCTGTCAAGATTAATGTAAATTAGAGTGGAAAGAAATTTGACGCCAAGTCTGTTAGTTGTCTCAAAGGTTTTCATTTGGAGTCTCAGTAGACTATGTTTATTACTATTTAGCGCGTTTCCGTAAAAGGCAATGCAACACCATCGTAACGATGGCAGTTCTTGACATAGTTTAGAAATGGTTTGAGAAGGTAACTGATAATTGCAGTCACAATTATGTCTGGCAGGATTTAAAAAAGACATTTTGGAAAAGAAGGTCTCCTTTTAGCAAAATTCTGTGGGGAAAAAAGCAAAACAATTAAGGGTGTGAGCGTAGCTGTCAGCGTGACGTGCGAGCGTCGATGCCGCCAGCCGCTGTTTACGTATATACGCAACCAGGAAGGCGACGCCAAGGACAACGTTGATTAATCAAAGGCTCCTGTGAGCAGCTCATGGATGAATGCATCCTTGTGCCTCTGTTTCAAAACGAGTCTTTGTGTGAAAATGAGTTTGATCATCGTGAAATGAATCTGTAGGTGCAAATCATATGAATGGTTTCGCATTTAGACTCGTTTTGACACAGAGGCAAAATGCAATTCGTAAATGGCCTATTGAATGAATGTAGAAAACGTAGCTTAGTAAAAAGAAGAGTGAAATACAGGACAATAAAAATCTTTTGGTCAAATGTGCAGAAGTTCTGGACCGGGTTGTTCAAAACCGGATAAAGCTAACACAGGGTTAGCGAGAATTTTGATTTCAGTTTTGTAACTTTTCGGTGTCGGTTTCTGTTTATATTGTTTGCCCTTCAGTTTTGGGCTGTAGTAATCTCAAACCACACCAAACATTATAAGTGAAAAACGTTTTTAAACAAGAAAACGTAATGTTTCAGTTAACGCTTAACCCTGGATTAACGTTAACCAGCTTTCGAACAACCCGGCCCTGAAGTCCAAATATGGTTGGTCATTGACACCCTTTAGGTAGCTGAATTCGTTCTCTGGTAAAAATCATTTTACAATAAATAACTTATGTATTACATATTTGAAATGAATCAACAGAGCACAACAACAAATCAAGATGACACCGCTTCTATTAGGAACATTTTCTTTCTTTTTAAAGTCCACTCAAACACGGCTAATAACTCTCGTGCGATACAATCTCGTGTTAAATAAACAATAAAGGAAAACCGGAAAGTTAATTAGCTTGCGAATTAAAATGCAAGGGCTTAAACTTTTGCTCAAAACTATTTAATCTTTCTTTATGTTAATGTTTTAAAAACAGCTTAGTGCCGCGACAGAAAAATTGCCAAGGGTCTTCACGAAATGACCAACAACGAGCTAGATAAGTACCTTCGTCATTTCTACGCCGAAGCTCGCACAAAAGATGGTGCACTTTACTCAAGGTCATCCCTACTTGGAATTCGCAACGCTGTAGAGAGATACCTCAATAATCCTCCACTCAACCGAGGAATTTCTATTTCAAAAGGAGTCGAATTTCAAGCTTCAAACAAGTTGCTGCAGAGTCAGATAAAATTAAACAAGCGCGAAAACAAAGAAAACGTCCACCACAAACCTCCCATTCCAGAAGCAGACCTCCAGAAATTAAAATCCTCCAGTGCAATTCGGGTAGATAATCCTTGGGGCCTTCTGTGGAATGTCTGGTTTCACATCACCCTGTACTGGTGTCGTCGCGGACGCGAAGGTCAGCGAGAACTTACAAAACAAAGCTTCCAGTTCTTGAAGGACGACACCGGGCGCG
>JAHPZR010003792.1:60000-65000 GCA_019787425.1 Platygyra sinensis
GGCAGGCATCAAAGACGATAAACTAACCAACTCACTGTGCAAGATGCTTTATTTGATAATGTTGAATGCTTATCGTGCTATCAACGACAACACAAATGCCATAAAATACGCAACAAAAATTCTGCTGATTTACCGTGAAAGTGGAGAAAAACTTGCAGAACATCGGCTAAGCCTCAATCTAGCAAAGATGTGTTTCTGTCAAAGTAAATACGCAGAAGCGAGAGACCTCTACGAGAGAGCGCTACTAATCAGCAAAGAAATCGGTGACAGAAATGGAGAAGCGGACTGTTACGGAAACCTTGGAGCTGTGTATAGATCAGTTGGCGAATACGACAAGGCGAGGAAACATCTCCAGAAATCACTTGCGATCACAAAAGAAATCGGTGACAGAAATGGAGAAGCGGACTGTTACGGAAACCTTGGAATTGTGTATAATCAGTTGGCGAATATGACAAGGCGAGGGAACATCTCCAGAAATCACTTGGGATCAGAAAAGAAATCGGTGACAGAAATGGAGAAGCGGACTGTTACGGAAACCTTGGACTGTGTATATATCAGTTGGAGAATATGACAAGGCGAAGGAACATCTCGAGAAATCACTTGCGATCAAAAAGAAATCGGTGACAGAAATGGAGAAGGCATCTGTTACGTCAACCTTGGAACTGTGTATAAATCAGTTGGCGAATATGACAAGGCGAGGGAACATCTCGAGAAATCACTTGCGATCAAAAACGAAATCGGTGACAGAAATGGAGAAGCGGCTTGTTACGGAAACCTTGGAACTGTGTATAGATCAGTTGGCGAATATGACAAGGCGAGGGAACATCTCGAGAAATCACTTGCGATCAAAAACGAAATCGGTGACAGAAATGGAGAAGCGGACTGTTACACAATCCTTGGAACTGTGTGTAAAGCATCAGTTGGCGAAAATGACAAGGCGAGAGAACATCTCGAGAAATCACTTACGATCAAAAAGAAATCGGTGACAGAAATGGAGAGGCCAAATGTTACGCAAACCTTGGAGCTGTGTATATATCAGGTGGCGAATATGACAAGGCGAGAGAACTTCTCGAGAAATCACTTGCAATCGTAAAAGAAATCGGTGACAGAGATGTAGAAGCTTGCTGTTACGCAAACCTTGGAGCTGTGTATGTAGCGGTTGGCGAATGTGACAAGGCGAGAGAACATCTCGAGAAATCACTTGCGACCACAAACGAAGTCAGTGACAGAGATAGAGAAGGCAGCTGTTACCTAAACCTTGGAATTGTGTATATATCATTTGGCGAATATAGGAAGGCTAGAGAATATCTCGAAAAATCACTTGCAATCAAAAAAGAAATCAGTGATAGAAATGGAGAAGCGGACTGTTACGCAAACCTTGGAACTGTGTATTTATCGGTTGACGAATATGACAAGGCGAGAGAACATCTCGAGAAATCACTTACCATTGAAACCGAAATCAGTGGTAGAGATAGAGAAGGCGGCTGTTACCTAAACCTTGGAAGTGTGTGTAGATTACTTGGCGAATATGACAAGGCCAGAGAACATCTCAAGAAATCACTTAAGATCTTCAAAGAAATCGGTGACAGAAACGGAGAAGCCAAATGTTACGCAAACCTTGGAGCTGTGTATACATCAGGTGGCAAATATGACAAGGCGAGAGAGCTTTTCGAGAAATCACTTGCAATGGTAAAAGAAATCGGTGACAGAGATGTAGAAGCTTGCTGTTACGCAAACCTTGGAACTGTATATCTATCGCGTGGCGAATGTGACAAGGCGAGGGAACATCTCGAGAAATCACTTGCGATCTCAAGAGAAATCGGTGACAGAAATGGAGAAGGCGCCTGTTACTTATACCTTGGAAATGTGTATAAATCAGTTGGCGAATATGACAAGGCGAGGGAACATCTCGAGAAATCACTTGCAATGAAAAAAGAAATCGGTAACAGAAATGGAGAAGCTTGCTGTTACGGAAACCTTGGAACTGTGTATAGATCAGTTGGCGAATATGACAAGGCGATGAATCTTCTCGAGAAATCACTTGCGATCAGAAAAGAAATCGGTGACAGAAATGGAGAAACACCTGTTACGCAAACCTTGGAACTATGTATATCTCAGTTGGCGAATGTGACAAGGCGAGGGAACATCTCGAGAAATCACTTGCGACGACAAAAAAAATCGGTGACAGAAATGGAGAAGCGGACTGTTACGGAAACCTTGGAGCTGTGTATTTATCGGTTGGCGAATATGAAAAGGCGAAGGAACAAGTCGAGAAATCGCTTGCGATCCAAAAAGAAATCGGTGACAGAATTGGAGAAGCGAACTCTTACGCAAACCTTGGAGGTGTGTATCAAAACGTTGGCGAATTTGACAACGCGAGAGAACTTTTCGAGAAATCACTTTCGATTGGAAAAGAAGTTGGCGACACAAATGGAGAAGCCCAATGTTACGTAAACCTTGGAGCTGTATACCAATCAGTTGGCGAACATGACAATGCTATAGAACTTTTAAAGAGAGCATTGGTGATCAAGAGAAAAATTGGCGACAAACAAGGGTAAGAAACTGCTGCTGTAATCTCGCCCTCTCATTTCGTTCCCTGGGCAAATATCCCAAGGCTAACGAATATAACAAGGAAGCACTTATCATCGCATCAAAAACTGGACACAGAGCTGGGAAAGCCGACTCTTTATTTATGCAAGGAGCTATCTTGTACTCAATTGGTGGCTACCTTAAGGCTAAAGAATATTGCGAGGAAGCGTTGGCGATCTGCAAAGAAATTAGACGACCAGAATTAGAAGCCAATTGTTACGTTTTGTTAGGATACGTTTTTTTCAAAGAGGGTAAATATGATAAGGCTGAAGATCACTTCCAAAAGTCACTTGCGATAAGTAAGGAAATTGGCAATATTCAACGGCACTTTGGTTCACTCGAGGCACTAGCACGCGTAAGATTAAAAGAAGGAAAGTATCTGGAAGCTACGTCGTTCTTACTTACTGCTATCGAAAAAAGCGAGAAAATGCGTGGCTCTCTACGAGATAACGATCATTGGAAGATATCCTTCACGGACAGCAATATGCCATCCTACCACCACCTCTGTACATTGCTTTGTCAAACCGAACATCCCGAACATGCTTTGTATGTTTCAGAGCTTGGGAAGGCCAGGGTTTGGCAGATTTAATGTCAGCTCAGTACTCTGTGAAGAATCAAGTCTCCGCTAATCCTCAAAAATGGTCTGGAATGGAAAGCATCATGGACAGAGAACGTAATTGTTCTTGTCTATACGTCTTCTATTCTCTCGACACGATATACTTCTGGATTCTTAAAAAAAGTGGGCTCACACAGTTCCGAAAAGTTGAAGGAAAGGAACATATTGCTTACGAACATCGAGTTAAAAATCTAGATGATTTTTTTGCCACCAAAAGCTTTAGAAGTTTTGGCATGTCAGCAACGGAGCTACGCAAGGACAAGTCTTCAATTGTCAGACAAGATAAATACAATTCTTGCGAGGATGACAGCCATGAAGGTTTGCGACTTGGAAATGAAAGCGAAGAAAACCAAGGACCCAAAATGAATCTTCCTCTGTGTTACAAACTAATCATTGCTCCTGTGGCTGACTTGCTTGAGGGTCCTGAAGTCATAATTGTTCCCGATCGTTATTTATACAACATCCCATTTGCCGCGTTGCCTGATGAAAGTGGAAAGACCTTATCAGAAACTTTCAAGATCCGCGTCGCTCCTTCTTTAACAACTCTCAGGCTCATCCATGACAGTCCAGCATACTACCACAGTCAGACCGGTGCACTGATCGTGGGGAATCCTGATGTTGGTGAGGTAATTTTCAAAGGACGTCTTACGCCTATTTCGCGTCTGCCTTGCGCAGAAGAAGAGGCAAAGATGGTAGGAAGAAAGCTGGGTGTTGAACCCTTACTAGGACAGCAGGCTACTAAGCAGGCCGTACTTGAAGCCATGGAATCAGTGGCTCTGATACATTTAGCTGCGCACGGAGATGCAGAGAAAGGAGAGATTGCCCTGGCACCTTCATTTCGCATTCCTAACGGTATCCCTCGAGAAGGGCTCTACTTATTGAAAGCGTCTGACATTTCAAAAGTTCAACTGCGAGCCAAACTGGTAGTCCTTAGCTGTTGCCATAGTGCACGTGGAGAGATTAAAGCCGAAGGAGCTGTCGGAATTGCTCGAGCATTTCTAGGATCTGGTGCACGCTCAGTGTTGGTGTCACTGTGGGCTCTGGATGACAGCGCAACAGAGCAGTTAATGAGTCATTTCTACGATCACCTTGTTCGTGGGGAAAGCGCTAGTGACTCTCTTCACAAGGCCATGACGTGGATGAGATGTAACGGCTACTCTGACGTGAAGCATTGGACGCCTTTTGTTCTGATTGGAGATAACGTGACATTTAATTTTGGAAAGTAAGATAAAATTCGTGTGAAAAAAGCTCCTCCTGCTTTCTTACATTTCTTCCTGGTAATTGTTTAGTGTTTTCTGAAGATTTATCAATCAAACTGGGTGAATTTTCAAAAAGTGTAACGTGAACCACATCTGATTATTTCTGTTACATTTTTGTTCTTCAGCAACGAAGATGGTACTTATGATAACTGACCTGTTTTCTATGAGAATAGAGAAAAATTACGTAACGTAAAATGCTGCGCGCACCACTTTTCAGATATGTTCCGTAATTTCAAGTCTACAATGAAACTGCTCATTATTCCCGCTGAATTTAATCTCTGAGTGACGATTATTTTATTGTATGCTTTATTTGAACATATTTGAGAGCCACAATCATATATTTGTAATCAAGAAGTACGTTTGAGAAATGAAGAAAGCACAAGCAACAGGCCACTGTCGTCCACATTTCTCGAATGTTATTTGTGTGTCATAGACTATATAACAATTATTCCATGAGCCCGCGTTGGATATGAAGTGATAAAATAACCAACGAGCGCGTAGTGCGAGTTGGTTATAATGACTTCTTATTATCCAAC
>JAHPZR010003794.1:2500-12860 GCA_019787425.1 Platygyra sinensis
TGCAGCCGGAGGCAAATATCGAGTAATTTTCGGTTCCGCCGACGCAGTTCTTGATGACCGGTTCAGGAAAGTCTTGAAAGACGGTACGAAACAACCATTTCAGCCATGACGAATGCCACACCGTTGGAACATGGTAAGCTGATTTCAACTATGATTTAGTTGAGGCTTCCAATTATTGCCTACGAGCCAGCCGAGCGAAGACGCGAGGCGGGCGACGCGGTAGCATTATAGAGCCGTGCGAAAGTAATGTGCAGATGGAAAAAATCTCGAGTGATCGAGGGACATGTTTGTAAGGTAAGATTCCTATTGAAAGGTAAAATTCCTACGTCAAGCCCGCATGGTTCTGATCGTTGATGCAAAGTTACACCTACTTTCACCTGCTTTTGTAATAAGTTTTATTTGTTTTTATTTCCAATTCTACGTGAGTGTATTTTAGTTAAGTGCCATTCTTGTATATTTATCGAGCTAGAAAGCTCAACATCGGCTAGCGAGTCAAAAGAGTACTCAGTCACCGTGCCAAACTCGGGCCAGTGTGCCAAATTCGGCCAGCGGACAATCAAGACAACGCCAGCGGGTATAAAGCAATTAAAGAAACTGAGAAACCCTTTTAAATTGAATTCAATCAAAGCAAAGCTAAAACAAACGAGAACTCTAGCAAACTATCGGCCAGCGATCCACACGAGAGTAAACTGGACATCGGCCAGATCGAGCCAACTTTGTCACCGCCAGCGAGCAAAAGGCAATCAAAAGCAGTATTTGCAATATTTACGTCAACATCTAAGGTCATTCCCCAGTATTGCATTGCGCATCCTTACTGCGCATAATTTTACGCGTGATTAGCGCGCGCGCATTAGAAAATGGCGGCTTTTTCTTTACGGCTGGACCTCACCAAAGAAGTAAATCGTCATTTTCTCGAAAACGACTACGGTGACCTATCATTTTTTTTTCTGTTGTTTTGAATTGGGTAGTAAATTTCTCTATGTAAAATAAATATGGGCCAATTCTCAGCGTTGAGCAAAAAACAATCGTCAGAAACGTGAATTTAGCAAGCAATCGTGACTTTAATAATGGTGCTATTATAAGGATTTATATGGAATAAACAAGGTGCTGCTGCTCCTAAACGAACATGGGGACCCCTCATTTTTATTTCAAAATTAAGTTTCTATGATATAAACAATCAATTGGAAAAGTTGAGAAAAATCTCAGTGTAGGTTCTATTTCAGTAGAATGACCTTAAGTTAAGCCCCGGCCAAACGATCGCAACATCTCAACGCAACATGTCGCAACATTGTTGGGCGCTACATGTTACGTGCGTTTGGCCACCGTGTTGCGACATGTTGCAACAAGTTGGGTGTTGTTGGCTCAAATTTGAAAATGGTCATATTTAAGCCTACAACACCCAACATGTCGCAACACATCGCAACAGGGTGGCCAAACGCACGCAGCATGTTGCGCCAACAATGTTGCGATATGTTGCGTTGGCATGTCGCGATCGTTTAGCCGGGGCTTTACATGTAAGACATTTGACGTTGTTTTGAATACTTGACTACAAAAAAGTGGCGTGCACAAAACATGACTGTTTTTCCAAGTTCCCAACTAAAATTTGTTTTGAATGGTTGCTCGATGGCACTTTTAGCGAGAGCTGCATCTAGTTTGTTATTTTAGTTTTTAATTGATGTTAAGCTTATTCTTTCATCTGTTTGATTGACAAGTGAGAATGTCCTCGAAAACATGAGAAGGGTCCAATGTGTCGTCTCCATTCCCCTTAAGGTGGCCGAACACAGTTTTCGCGCGTGCTTTTGCTGATGCAATATTTAGCACGTGCACAAGGATTTCAAAGAACAAACATGCCGTCAGTAGAGCGATCATTATTCATGTGTACTCAACACCCGCACTATGTGTTAATTTCTCTCTATAATTGAACGCAGTGTAATTGTGGCCTCTGAAGTTCTTATTATGGACGGAAGATATTTTAAGAAAAGGTACCGATGTCCAAGAACCCAGCAACTTTCAGCTTTTGTTTGTTACGGAAAAAAAACCAAGCAAGTTAAATGCAGAGAGCGCATAGCGCAGTACGATCGAAATATTGAGACCGATTGCTTTCAGCAGAACATGCCGATTTCTAACGATCCCAGTCGTTTAAATTGCAAACGGTTGGCAGAAAAATGATCAGGAGACCACGTGAATGATCTATCAAAAAAATCTGAATTTTGACGTTAGGGATTTTTAATAACATACAGAAAACGATTAGACGGCGATTACGAAAATCGCCTATGTACAAAATGTTTTTAGTAAACCGTGTTGGGACAAGGAAGGGATTTGAAGTCTCAAATTCTTAGTGTGCAAAAAACTGCGATATTAACAATCTGAACGACTGTGAATTTTTTTTTAAATAAACAAAAAACATGTTATGTAAGCCTGTGTTTCAACCAGCCCCGTTGCCATGGCAACAGCATCACAACCGTGTGAAACCCGAGTCCAAATGCGAGAATAATATTTTCTGTGGTTAACCCTTCTACATCTAAGCCAAAAAAATGTGAGCGCAAGAACATAAATAGTTTAAAAGTTTATTGGTGAAGTAGTACATAGGCACTTGGAAAATCTGTGTTCGGACCACCTTAAGCCCTGTCATCTCGCCTCGTGTAACTCCTGACTGAATTTCGAAGAGAAAACAGACCTTGTCACCAGCCTAATTTTAGACCCGGAGCTGGGATTTTCTGGTTCAGATTTCTAATTTCGCCCAGAAGCTTAGGACGTTTGGTCACCCCTAACCGAAAATTGCTCGGTACCTCGGCGCAGGCGCCTATGAGGTTCGCTATTTTTTTCCCAGGCCAGTTAATACGCGAGCTACCAGCAGTTTTCTGCGACTCACTGAATTTAAGGCCATGGACTCTGGGCTTTGATTATGTGATCGTTTTTTGCCACTTTTTCTAAATTTAATCGCTTTTTCCTAAAAAAATTCTTGGCTTCACTACTGCCTGCTGATTTATAGTGCAAAATTGTTTTTTTTTTCGGACCAATTTGTCTCGGATCCTACGTGGTCACGTGACCTGAACCACGCCCTCAATTGAAAGAAATTATGGTCGTTTAAGAGTTACAGTAAATCGGTACTGTAGCAAACTCTTGCTTTATCTTTCACAAACCTTTACCTTACCTGGGTATATGTATGTGTTCTAAAACTAGGATTCCGAATAATCAATGTTTAAATTTTTTTTTGTCATTATTTCTTATTTTTGGCCTGGTACGCAGTCCCTTCTCCAATTGCTATACGTTACCATTGAAGAAAAGTATACATAAATCGATCAAAGCTCCCGTTTAATTCATCTCTAATTCCTCTCTTTTCCACCTTGGTGGTTATAGACCACTACGCATAAATCAGACATTTGTTTCACGCATTACAACGGCAATACTGGTTTGTAAATGGGTTGATCTCAAATTTTATGTAAAAACAGAACTGTCATGTGTGGCAGGTACATGTGACCAAGGGGCCAAAGTTCCGTGGAAAAACAAAAAAAATTGAAAGCTTCCTTTCAAATGACGTGCGACTTGCCTGTGGGGCAATGTTATGGAGGCGATAGGTTAAATTTATATTTTTAAATTGAAACGCACCCCCGCCGCAAGGGGAGGCGTGGCGGGGGCCTGGCTGTGGGGTCTGCGTGGGTTGTGCGCCTCGACACCCCCGTTTGGGGGGGGGTGGGGGCAAACTGGCGGGCGCGTCTCCTCCTTCCCCCACCCTGCCCTTTCCCCTTTGTAAAGACCTTTTTGTTAAAGCAAACAAAACCTACAATATTTTTAGGTGAACAATCTTGGTGGATATATCAGCCTCTGGATGACTCAGTGTGACCCCCCCTCCCCCCCTTTGAAAAATCCTGGGCTACGCCCATGTCCCCTCCAAAGATAGCTAGAGTGATTCCTTAAGTCACTTTGAGGAGGGGCATAGGTTATGTTTGAAAAACAACCATGTCTTACATGTACATATATGATTTCACATTTACTTATATATCAATCTTGAAGTGAGTCTTTTCACCTCTCTCTTTGTCTTCACCTTCTTCTTTGTCTTCACCGTCTGCTTTGTCATTCACCTCTCTTCTTGTCATCACACCCGTATCTGTTCTTGTCTTCACCGTCTTCTTTGTCTTTCACCTGCTTCTTTGTCCTTCGTACTTCGTCTTCATCTGGTTCGACGGCTTTATGTAGAAGGCTCTCTCTAAATGCATCTAGTAACCTTACTAAGTAACTTTTTCAGAGAGGCCTTCCCCATTTTACTCTTTGGAAATCGAGCTTTCTTCATCCTGTTTTGTGCATTCTTTTCTATGCGAGCGTGTGAAGTACGATCCCGAAGCTTTTTGGTCGGGGGATGGAAAACTCCGCAATGTACGATGTAAAAATCTTGTTCCAAACAGTGTTTGTTCTTTCGATATTTGCCTTCTTCTATGAATGTCTCTTCCATTTCTTGGATGATCTACTCTGCGAAGCCTCTCTTTCACTGGTCATTCGTTTGCCAAATTTTTCTGGAATATAATGGGATATACGTCTTTACAAAGTGGAAATAGTTTTTATAATTTTTACGATGCACTTAAAGATTAACCAGGATTTAGTGGCCATGAGCGTAGCCTTAACTTATGATGACTCGTGTGCTGAATTCGGATGGAGTGGGCTGGTTGTCCTGATACTAGCTCCAACTCGTTGCTGTTTCTTAACTCGCCCAATGCCTCAGGGTCTCGGGGGGGGAGGGTAGGGGAGGGTGGGGGGGCGTCCTGTTTCGCTAGTGAAGTCTATTGCAGCGTCGCAGCAATCGTAGAAGAGTGTGCTGCGGTGTGTGGTGATGTAAGTGAGAGAGGTAAAGGGTAGACCTACGCATGAATGTGTACGTGCAAGTCGATATCGGCGAATAGGTGGCGGAACGCGTGTTACCGGTGTCTCTGGGTCTCGCTATTGTAAGGAATCTGCGCTTGTAGCTCCAGTGCTGTCGAGCAGGTCGTCCTCTGCTGGTGAATGTCTAGTGCTCAAAAATTATCCTAAAATCTCTTTGTTTTGGAAAGGGACAAAATTCCTTTGAAATAATAATAGTAAACAATTATTTTAGAAGAGGATATTTTACTCACATTTAAATGAAACTCTTACCAGTAGCCAGTAATCGGGGACGGAGGCCATAGCGTGCGCCACTTCTCGTATTGGGGCTGGGCTCGAGGATCATGAAAAGATTTTGTGCTTATTTCTAGAAAAAATTGTTACCTATTGGCCTGCGGCACCACGACGACAGATTTACATAGGGGTTTTTTTGCTGACAACATAATTTCGAAACGTGGAATACAGTAATGTTTTGTTACAATAAATTATTGTTATGCGCTGAAGTATTACATAATTGCGAAAATATCGTACTATTCAATTTCGTCCGGGATACCTCATGTTGTTGAGTGTGGCATCATGCTGGGTTGTATTGCATTGTCATACCTCGCTTTTCGCCGCATCATTCGTTGCGTGACCGTATAACAAACTTAAAAGATCGTTCGAGGTACAAACTAGAAGATGAGGGAGCGGAATGTGAGTGAGTGACCGGAAGTCGCCTGCGAAGAAAGGAGGCCAATATGGGCGGAAGTAGGAGAAGGATGTTGTAGGTATAGATCGTTTTTCACCTGTGTCACGCAATGACAATTATGAATCGGGAAAACCATTCAGTGGAAAAAAGTCGAAGAAATTGTGATCTTAATGGACTATAAATATGATGGCCCTGGAAGACTACTGCTCACGAGTGTGTTACGTCTGTGTGTTTTCCAAAACCGCCAGAGTATTCGTGCGAAATGTTGTGTCGGGGGCAGAAATGTTACAGATGGTGCTCAGTATTGGGAAACACGCGATGTTATATGGTGCCACATCACGATGTTGCACAGCAAATATGGCTGGCCGTGAATTATAGCCGGGAATCATATGGCATAGTTACTTTAGCTATCTAGGCGACTGATTTATCTGGTAATTAACAAATTAAGCATTTACATTAACACTTTTTCCTAGTGCTGTTAACCATTCTAAAAAAGCAGATACAAATTCATTGAGCTAAGTATATATTTGTCGATAAATGCGATCGTAGCCTTGGTGGTTCACGCACCGCCATTGCCGGATTTCATAACTTGAGGGGCCTGGGTAATGCGTCTGTTGTAGTATGGGATTATACAATCACAAGTAAAGAACCCATATTTTCTGAACGAGCACCCCGGAGCCGTGCGTCACATAAATCCTGAAGATTCGTGTTAATTGGGCCAATAGTGGACAAGATGCTACAGCCCAGTTGCACAAAACTTCAAAATTTACTAACCAAATGTATGGGATGAGCCGCGACACTTGTCCGGAAAAATGTCCATGTTTCAGTGACAAATTTTTGAAGTTTTTTGAATAGGCTGTATCTTGTCCAATATTGGTCCCAACTTAAACACCGAAATCTTCAGGATTTGTGTAAAGCCTCGGCGTGCTCGTTCTGAAATTACATGGGTGTCGTGTGGTTGTTAATCCCATAAATGACCACGGGACTTCATTACCCAGACCCTCACGGTATGGAAATCTGGCAATTGGCTGAAATTCAAAGAAAAAAATAGAGCTATCTTAGTTTTTGAGATTTGAGATTTGTAGGAGGTCTTAGGTCTTAGATTTTTGAGATTCCAGAGGGATGTGGTCCGCTGTGATGGTCTTAGTTTTAATGAGGATTCGGAGGTGGGTCTGTAGGTCCCTTATTTGTTTTTGAGATTCAAATGCTCGTAGTTGCCCAAACGGAAGCGCACGCTTATTGGGGAGCTGTATAAGTTTGCAAACAGATATAAATTTATACCGTACTCTTATGCTAGCCTGAGGAGGATAAACAACTTTAATGGGCGCTTTTAAGTTTTGGATGTTTAGAAACCGATGGCGTAACGTGAAAACGATCTTATAGGGAGTTTAAAAATTCTGCGCTGGTCATGAAGAACGTGAACCGACGACGGCTAATTTGTTTCAAATTTATATTCCGAACGTTAACGCTGCGTTCCATGTTCAATTTCGAGTTAGTGTTTTGACAGTGATGAAGAAAAACACTTATCTGAATTTTAAATAAAGAATAACATAAATAATAATTAAATATATAAATTAAAGTAGGATCCACAATAACTATGTACAATGTAAAATAATAAATTAATGGGAATTTGCCAGCGGCGCATTGTCCACGAAGTGGCTTCTTCCATCCACTGTGTCCAAAAAAAAGATCGAATTAGAATTTAAGAAGTGTTGATTTGTTTGCTCCCGGAGGGAGAAACCGGAGAACCCGGAGAAATAACCCCTGTCACGGAGCAGGGACGAGAACAACAAACAAACGCAAACCCCTACATATGAGTCACCGGGTCCGGGGAGTCGAACGCCGGGCCACTTGGTGGGAGGCTGCAGCGCTTTCACCACTGGCGACCATCCCGTGCTCCCCAAAGAGGCCAATGTTGGCGGGACAAATAGGAGAGTGATTAGGGAGATGCGCGGATTGGGCTGCCCAATCATTCGACTGGACCTTTTATTTCTTCGGTATGACTTACTGAAATGGGCGCAGTAAGGACAAATGTAAATACAGCTGTGCGGTCCAAGTACAGCCAAATCGCGTTGCATCTCCCCTAATCCTCTCCTATTTCCGCCATATTGGCCTAATTCTCTGCCAAGGCGACGTGCCAGGGGCACTTCTATTTCCGCTGTCTTTTCATCTTTAGTTTTCATTGCATCATCTTTTAGGTGTATACGCGGTCACGCAACGAATGATTCGGGAAAGCGAGTAAGTCAATTACAATCATTCGATGTATGTCACTCTAAAACTGATGTTTATCCCGGGACGAAATGATTTACGATATTTTCCCCAATTGGTGTATTATTACGCATACAATAATTTATTTTAACAAAAACATTAATGTTTGTATCCACGTTCCGAAGATTTTGGTCTGAAAAAAAAAAAAAAAAAAAAAAACATACCCGTAATTATGCTGCGAGGATTTCCGGATGTCGCACTGAGGATAATTAGCGTCCGAAATTCGAATTCCTCAAGATCTCCGGCCCACAACCGAAAGCGTTTGTGCCTGTTGGAATTTTTCAATAAGTAATTTTTTTTCGTGAGCTGCTTCCAAATTGAATAAGTAAGACAGTGTGAAATGGTGGTATGTCCCGTTTATATCACTGACCTAGTTGTGCTTCCAACTGCTTTGCTTTTACATGAACTTCACATGTACCCACTCAAATTTCACATAGTTGAAGACAAACAGCTTTCCAAAAAAACACAGCTAAAAAGCTAGTTGGATATAATTGAATAATAGCAGCGATGTTTAGGCCTCGGTACAGACGCGCGTCACTTCACATGAGCCGAATTCGAATTGTCGAATTTTAGGCCGAAAACAAATTAAATTTAGACCGGCTGAATTGACTTCAGACGCCGGTATTAATTCCAAGGCGAGCTAAATTACATGCAGGAGATAAAAGGGCATTTCGATCAGCGCTAATACCGTGTTGAACTCCGTAAAACTTGATAAACACAAGCAAGCAGGAGCCTAAAACCGTCTTGTGAAAAAATATAGACAAGTTCGCAAAAAGGAGCAGAATAAGGCAAACTGGCAGTGAGCTATTTACATGTAAATGCAAGATTACACTGATTCATTGTTTCAAACGCCATACTTCATACATTAAACTTAATTTTCAACACACAATTGCAACTTCACCATCCTTTTTGCGTTACAGTGGAAATACAACTTCAATGATTCGTTAATTCACGAAATGTAATCATGAGTCATTGCGTAATCTTCAGACACAAGCCACAAAAACATGATGGGAAATGACACATTAATTTTGATGCCGTTTTACAAGGAGCGGCAAGTTTGCACGGGTAAAACCTAGGAAAACACAACTGCAATTAAGAGGCTAAGTCTTCTCTGACCAGCAGAAACGCCGCCATTTTAATGCGCTGAAGCACAATTTATATCTCGTCTGTGCATACTCGGTCTTCATTGAAAAATACATTCAAATTAATTTATGTAATTTGGTTTCGGTCTATTGTGGAAGATGTCGCGTCTTGATATCAAAGCCGGTCCACAGCCGTTATTCCCGGCTGAGCCATGCGTGAAGACGGGCCTAAGCCACACGATCCGAATTTATATCAGCGTTTCGAACTTTGATTCAGACGCCGTACTTCACATGGCGAATTCATTGAATTCGATTCGGTTCATGTGAAGTACGGGCGTATGAACGGGGCTTTAGAGTCACAGAGTTTCTCTCACTCTTACCCCACCCGCTTGCGGGATTTCACGCCCAGAGTCTAATGCGCGACCTGAAAAGTAAAACACACAAAAAATTGAAGTGGAGTTTTTTCGAAGTCCAATAAATGAACGTCCTATGTAGTTGTCAGATAGTTATTGTTTGTTGGACTCCAAAATTGCTTAACTGCAGAATGTACCCTGCCACTTCGAACATAAATTCTTCTGTAGCCGGTCCTACGCAGTACGCAGAAGGAAAAATATTAAAATAATTGAATTCGCAAAAAAGGCGTCAGCAATCGCGTATGGGCTGGCTACCGCGGTACGCAGTACGCCTTGATAACGAAGACAAAGAAGTAGTGTGCATTGCTGTTCTTTAAGGTGTGCTCCCTAGAGTTATCACGTAAATCACCCTCCCTATAGAGCGCGAGGTAGGAAAAGGAAGGTAGTTAATTTCTCTTAAAGTTTGGCCCTTACCAGTATGGGTACTGTTTAAAATAAGGCTTATGTTTGAGTGTCAATTTTTGGATTAAGGCGTTCACCATTGGTAAAACTAATCTCATACTTATGAACAGGTAATTATATCCTCAGTTTGTGACTAAACTCCTATAATATGTATACTGTCCTTCGGTGAAAATTTTTTCATATTACGCCACATCATTGGAAATTGATATTGCCTGAACACGCGAGAATACTTAGACATTGATTTTCTTACTTGACGTCCACAAGATATCAGAAAATAACGCGTGGTATCGCGCCAAGTGGGGTTTTCAATTTGCACGCGATCATGTGCCGCCATTGTACATCGACAGTGCGATGAAAGCAAAGAGATAAATTAGAGCTCCTTAGGGTTATTTTAGATGTTTGGCCCGAGGCTTAAACACATGTTTGAACGAGTTTGAACTATTGTTCTACTTACTACGAAGTGAGTTAACGACTTTCACGTGCTCGAAGTGATTTCGTTTCTGCTTAGGGCTACTTGGCGTCATTTCTTAACCACGCGATTATATTACTGACGTTTGGCAGGCAATGGCAGGAGTGCGCTATTTGATCTCAGTAAAACTTATTAGACGAACGAAGAATACTACGAACGAAGAAACACGAAGAAACGACTCAAGATA
>JAHPZR010003795.1:0-17500 GCA_019787425.1 Platygyra sinensis
AACAACATACATAACGACTAAAAATCTTCCTTTGTTAATAAAACTTGTTCAAAAACTCAAGTTAGCTAGAAGCAGCTGATTTCCACTGACTAAATCTCATTGACAGAAACCATACATACACTGTAATAGGGCCCTTCCGGAAGATGGACCGACCGTATTACTGGGGTGGCCGTATCAGCGGGGTGGAGTCAAATTCCATGACTGGTATATTTTAAGTGGCGTCTTGACAGACACTTCTAAACTCGAATTGCAGGCACAGTTTCAAACTTCAATAAGTACATACAATATTAGCAATGAAACTATGAACACTTACTACTTCACGTGACCGTATTAAGCATAATTATTTCAGGGAAATTGTTGGGAAATTTGGCAACGTTCTTTATTGTATGTTTTTTCTGTTATTTTGGGGGCTGACCCTGCACAAAACCTGGAAAAATACAAGAGGTGGTTACGTGTGCTCATACAACTTTCTCGGCACCAAAGCATTGCGATTATGTAATTCATGCAAAGTCAATGAGCATACAACAACAGATGTGCAGGGTCAAGTACCTTCCAGCATAAGGAGCCTAACTGATAGGTAATTGGTTTAGTCTTGGTTTTTCCACGGTTTGCGATTGGCTGAGTAGTTTATTTGATAGATAAATGGTTTGGGCTTGGTTTTACCACGGTTTGTGATTGGCTAAGTAGTCTATTTGATAGGTAAATTATTTCGGTTTGGTTTTACCACGGTTTGAGATTGGCTGAGTAGTCTAACTGATAGGTAGTTGGTTTGGGTTTGGTTTTACTACGGTTTGTGATTGGCTGAGTAGTCTAACTGATAGGTAATTGGTTTGGGTTTGGTTTTACTACGGTTTGTGATTGGCTGAGTAGTCTTTTTTGGTAGGTAAATTGTTTTGGTCTTGGTTTTACGACACTTAATTGAAAACTGCTTTAAAGATGTTGTTGTTGGTTGTTGTAATAGTTTGTAAAAAGTGTTGCTACACTCTTAAATGGGATGCTAACCCATCGTTGCACACTCCACTCCAGCATGTTTATTTTTAAGTTGCCCTAGCAATTCAACGATACCCTTTTATGCCACTGGAGGCATAGGAGAAGTAATTTGAGGGTAAAATCAATAACCCCAGACTGAGTGCTTAAACCGGCTCCATTTGGTTCAGCGTTCAACTCTTCAAGCATCCATTAGGGCACTGTGCCTCTCATAATGTAAGCAAGTATAACACTAATTAATTCTAAAATGTTACTTTATTTACAATATACGCCTAAAATAAAATTTACCGCAACTTTAAGTTCTTGATTGCGTCGTTCTAAGCTTATGTCATCATACGACTTTAACCATTTTTCCTTATAAACAACAAACAGCACCTGAAAGTCATTGGAGGGACAAGAATTCCTTTATATATATTTTGTACATAAAACAAAAGTGCATTTTAAAAAAAATTGAATAATGTTGCAATTAATGCTCCTGCACGATTAACGCAGAAACTGTTTTATACTCTGACTATGTTGAAAGTCCTTTTAAGAAATTCATGTTCTGAAGTCATACTCATGCATTTTAACAATTTTTAAGCCTTGCATAGGCACCTTAAGCACACCGCTATTCTTTTTTCCACGTTAGCTTGTCGTCAAGTCGCGTTACCAAATTATATCTTGATTGACAGAGACGTCCGAGGTTTTTGGCTTGTCCATTATACTAGTGTGTCATAATATCGCTTAACTGATTATACTATTGATATACTATTTCATCACTATTAAGTAGATACGGTACCTTAATGATATTTGAATATTGTAAACATGATTCAATTTTGGAGCATATCTACTGTTACAAAAATAGGCTTCTTTAACACTCCATTTAACTTCAAAAATACATTTACGGAATGGTAGGTGAGTATAACTTTAGTGGCCGGGAAGGCATGTTACGCGGCCAAATCTTGTGTATAAAGTATTGAGCATTTGCCCCAGTTCTATGTTACTTTTCTCTAAAATGTAAATGATACAAAAAACAGTCCATCGGAATAAGCAAGGTTTCTCTGAGATGATGTTAGAAACTGGCTTTACACTGAAGCGGTTAACTTTAGTTCGGTAAAGGCCAGGTGATTGATGTCATCATTGTAATGTATTCAAGCTAAAAACGTTAAGATAGATATTAGAGCAATACCTGCCCAGTTTGAGTACAGCAGATTAAATTTAGTACCTTCCCTATCACGCGAAAACTAAATAAGGGAATATTCAGTTAGTCATAGTTTAGCCGGAATAAAGGAAATATGCACTTACATTGTTGGCCAAATATTGGGGATGCTAAAGTACAGTTTCAGTATTATTACTTTTCCCATTCAACAAGCCAAAGAATGAACTTTTCTTGTTGGGAATTTCGTCATTCATTTGACATTGAGTTTTCGCTGTATCCATGTTTACGATAGTACTGGCAAATTCCTCTTTCAACTTTTGTAAATCACTTGTTAAGTCTTTGAGTCTTTCCTCCAAATCCAGAAAATTTTGCAGCATGGACATTTTCCTGTTTAGGGGAATTAAGTTACCCATCTCGGATTCGCCATGACGCTGGCGTAGATCTGAAAAAAAAAGAAGATAAAAAAGATAATTACTCGCAATTACTCGCTTATTCCGATGGACTGTTTTTTGTATCATTTACATCCTCCGATGAGACATTGACTTAATTTGCTTATTGCGAGGACTGAGGAACACGGTAGAATGAAGTAGGCGGGGCGACGAGGAACATAAAGCATTTTAAGTAGAGCTAGACAGGTACGCTACAGGATGCAAAAAAATTTGGAGCATGCACCAGTGAAGGCTTAAGAAAGTATGTTATGATGTATTGCTGTGAGATCTTGAAACTAACCAAATCAGAAGTAAAGAAACAGCACGCTTTCATATACAAATAACTGGCATAGTAAGAAAAAAGTGGCACCAAACCAAAACCCTATGTCTCCTATGCCAGTGGGCGATATATGACAGGTAAAGATTGGCGTATGAGAGCAGTATCGCCAAAAGTATTTGCTTTATAGTAATCAAACGCGTTTAGAACTCAGCTCGCATGACCGCATTATTAAAAGAAGTATGCTTGATGTGGTATGCTTAACCGTGTTGGTGGCGTGACCAAAGCTAACCTTCGCCATTTTCACTTGCAATGTTGATACATGCAAGCTTTGTTTCATCAAGTTAACGTAATCATACACTTGGAAGATTGGAGAGCACTGGAAAAGCTAGAGTTGCGCGAGGCGCAGACACACTCCCTAAAATTCCTGCATTCATCGTAACTCCATGATGCTCACTAAAGCATGAATCAATTGTTAATTAGTTACCTTTTCTTCTTTTAACAACCTTTGCAGTGCACTTGGTAAAGACCTCCCATAATATACCGAGAACTATCAGGAGGCCTAATATCCCAAAAAGACCGAACAGAACAAATTCGGTCATTTCTGAGCCAGTAGAAAACAATCCTTCCATTTCATCTGATAAGTCTGCGCTCTAAAGAAGTAAAAAAAAAAGACGTAAGAATCCTTTTTAAAATCATCAACTCCTCTGGTGAGATCAATGTGCTTGTCCATTGTACCAAAATTCCTAGTTAAATATTCTATGTTGGTACGGACTTAACTGTCAATACTTAAAGCAAATCACGTAAGTAAGCGCAGCGGCAAAAAATTAAAAACGACGTAAATATTAATTTTCAAAACTCAGAGTTTATTGCTCAATCCAGACGTCATGTAGCGGTAACGGTGCCTGGGCTTACCTTCTTTACAACCTACGGGGTCCCAGTACGTCGAGGGAGACGGGAGAAACGAAAATGGAGAAAGAGGCCAACTTCATCTATCAGGGTCTTCATTGTAAAAGAAAGAGTGAACATTTGATAACCTTCTACATCGGCTGGGGCTTACTAAATTTTGGCCGTTTTGATTCGAACAGGTTCAGAATTATTTCTTGGGCAGGAAAGCACAAAAAAGATTTACCTGCAGTTCTGCAGGTATAAGTTGGTCTTCTGCAGTTATTTTGGCGACGCTGACCAAATCCACTGATAATTCTTTCAACTTGGCCCGCATCCTGCTAGTTGCATTTTTCTTTCCACAAGCTCCGTGTCGGAGTCGTCCGTGTCATTTGGTGACATAAACTGGGTTGGAGGCACTCCATCATTGTTCACATGCGCCAGGTAATACTCCAATGGATACTCGATGTTACGAATTAGTCGGATTTGTCTGTTTCTTTTCAAGCCAGACTTATCCAGGAAGTGAAATGCCGTGTTCCGATCCACAAGTACTCCTCCAACGATTCCTTGGCTAAGATTCTTTTGCATTTCTTCGAGGTTGTTAAATTCTGTGGATTTCGAGAGTTATCGATAATTATAAGGGCATTCTCTGAGCCAGGTGGAATAAGGTGGTTCCAGGCGATTGAGTCAAATCCTATCACTGTATTATAATTGTCCTTAACCAGCTTCCAGCCGCACCTTACAAGTGTATATGATCGTGTATATGGTCTGATCATAGCCATTTTTTCTTGGACAATTCTGTCCAAGGAGGAAAAGTGTAACGAGGTTAACCCTATGCGTGCAGATATAAGTTGCTCATCTGCAGTTGTTTTGGCAACGCCGACCGAATCCACTGATAATGATCTCAACATTGGCCAGCATTCTGCTGGTTCCGTTTTTCTTTCCACAAGCTCATCATGTGTATATGATCGATCAAGTGTGCATGTAGATTATCGACAGAGGAAATGGCAGTGACTCTAATGAGAACAGATAGAATGTGTCTCGTAATAAATTTTGAAAACTTCATCTTTTAGGGGCAAGGGGGAGTGATCGGTCTCAAGGATGGGAAAATTGAAGAAGGAGGTCGAGCACATTTTAAACTCAAACCTCCAATGTACTGATAGATGGAAACTTATAGTACAGCCATTCAAACAAAAACTATCGAGTAGTACTTTCAAATGGTACTTTTCATTATCCTGCACAAGGTGATACCACGGTGTGACTATTCAAATGCGAGCTAAAGCCTGAAGCTTATGCGTGGTACTTTCGTATTGCAAGAAAACAGTTAGCTTAGAAAGCCTTTGATTAGCACATCTACATATATAGTACTGTTAGGTGTGCGAAAGAGAAAAAGAACATCACATTTGCTACTTACTGATAACAACTGCATTTAACTGCTTTGCAACTGTTTGCGTTTCGGTGTTTATTACAGAAACACCCACCTACAAAGTAAAAACGAAATTATGCTTTATTTTTACAACGACCTTAACTCCGGTTGCTGAAATGTGAAATAACGACCAATACGTTTTATCAAAGCAGGACCCAGTTATAGTGCTTAATAATCGCTCTTGTCCTACAACAGAATGTATTCGATATTTTCAAATTCAGCTTGGCAGTGAGGTCTAGAAGACACAAAAAAGGAAACTGAATTACATGTTTATTCATTTCTTTTGTTTTTGTCCTCTAGGCCTCACTATCAAGCTGAATTTTAACCTATCGAAAGTGACCCATTGGACATAACTAAGCTGGAGGCGGTTCATTTATTCTCCAGTATCATTCATGTATAGCAGTTACTAAAAATATGATAGTGTTCCAATTTATAATGAAAAAATAAAAATGCTGTTTTTGTTATTGTTTTTGTTGTTTTTACTGTTGCTGTTAGTGTTTTTATCGTTGTTGTTGTTGTTGTTGCCTACTTTAAATTCACTTTACCTCCCTTCTATCATTCCTGGATCCTGGCCGCAAGGGAGGATGAATGGTATGAGAGCTAATCACCCAAACAGACTGGATTATTCCCAAGGTAACACCTCTCATGACAAGTTACTTTTAGCTCACTAGAATATATTTATATTAGAATATAAAAATCCCAGGAGAGTCTACAAAAAGCCAATCTTGTGACGCAACTCCCGGTGGACAACCCAGGCGACACGCAATTTCATCTGCCACGCAAACATCAACAATGTTAACGGTAGCAAGAACAATATCTCAATATCTCTTGCCACGAGAACAAAACTGAATTGATATCTTCGAGCTAACGTGTAACGTTCTTTTTGTTATACACCAGCGAATTTAAGTACAATTTGAGAGACAAACTTGATATCGGTGAAATCATCACTAGTGAGGATATGGAAAATACCCTACTCGAGTCCCGGATGTAGCCACTCGCCCTTTATTTTTTCTTAGTCCTGGTTAAGTCCCAAAAGTAGTTCAACTCTTACTGCCTGGGATTTTGCTAGACTGTCTCAACTCTTTTCTTGATGGAGTAAATTACACGAAAAATTGATAATTGAACATTATCTGAAAGTTAGTTCCGCGGCATCCGAGTCACTGTCTCACCTCTTTTCCATCAATGTCTTTACATTTTGTGCCATCAAGAGCCGCTTGCATAGCATTTGTGAACAAGGCAGTAAACATCGACAGCATCATCGCTCCCACAAGGATCCAGACCACACCGAACAAGCGTCCGAGGAAGGACTTCGGGGTTTTATCACCGTATCTAATAAGGTAAAAGAATTGAAACGAAAAAAGATATTTCAAAAAGGAAACCGACATTCCTCTGTATTTTGAAAGGCCTTTCTAATACGCAGAAAATAAATTTTCATGTCATATGCACTTTAAACGCCTAACCATTTGGGAAATGAGCATGTGCCAAACGACTCTAACTTCGGGGTCCTTATTACAGATTATTTATCACACCTTAACACTTTGGATGATCGCAATCGATACTTATGTTAGTGTTTAATGCCAGATCAGATGCATTTCAGAAAAAAATATTAGCAATTGTCTCCCTAGTCTTTGTTGCTGTTATTGGAGTTGAGCCCAGTGTCAAATTTTCCTTTGTTCTGAGCGGCATACGAACGAAGCTAAAGGGTCAGTACAATGCAAAATCATGCAGAATTTACCCTTTCGCCTCGTTTGCATGTCAAACCGCTGATAACTGCGATAAGAGCAATTGCATACTTTTCGACACCTTAGAATAAAAAGCGACATTTCCATGTGAACAGGGGGCCTTTAATCGGTAAACCATAACGGTTTAAGTTTGCTCTGTATCACTGGAGCACATAAATTGAAGCATACCCTACTGTTGTAAGTGACACCATGGCCCACCAAAACCCCTCAGGTGAACCAGTTGTAAACAAAGGTGAAAACTGTCCTTTGTTCCCGTTGTGTTCCTGCGATTAAAAATGACGAGAAGTTTATTATGAGAGCGTTTTGATGGGTTAAGTTTAAACTAGCAAATCAAATTGCATAAACTGTTGGAGAGCATGCACTGTGGAGCCTCACAACTCCTTCTTTTCTTTTTTTTAAAAGAGGTCAAAACGTTGTTAAATATAAATAAGATAATAAAAATAAAAGTAGTAACGATTGTCATTGAGCTACTTTTTTTCTTCTCTTGGAAATCAGCGTTGGCAACAGAAAAGGAATAACGTTTGCGCTTGTCAACGCGTTGCTACGAGTGACTGTTTGTATTTTAGAACATTCCATGTATCACCTAGCAGGCATTCAAGATTTTAGACTGCACATCGCGAGTCAGGTCTAGCTCAATCCCTTTCCCCACAAACACAAGTTGCCGGGAAAATTCTTCTTTATTGCTCATTGGGAATCTTTTTGGGAGCTTTTGATGCTGTTTTGGCTATTGTTCTCTAGCTAAACCATCAACCAACAACGTTTTTGCCTTGTGCGCGAGCTATCTCGTATTACACGCACGGTCACTTGAAAACATGGTAGTTAGCTACAAGACCGCTTACACGATCCTGTTGATTATAAAGCTGATCTTTTTACAAACGCAGGAGGCACCATTAAGAAGTTGAGTTTCAGAAACTTTTTGTTCGCTTTCATGCACAAGAAAAACAAAGCAAATATCGTAAGCTAAGTTAATCATTTAAGCAGTAGCTTCATACCAGTAGCCACATAACAACTCCAGAAATCCCAGATAGCAGTATGATACAGGCAAGGATTGGCCACTGTGACGTAATGGAAGTCAATAACTGCTCCCGCGACTCAGCCTCGCATATTTTAGTGTTTACAATCATTGAACAACCTGATGACACAAATGCCCGGATGAGCGTCACATTGGATTCATCCTTAAGCGCATCCTTGGCGTCCTCTTGAATGGGAAAAGCGAAATCCACTCTCTTTGTTTTGATCAAGTCAACCATCTCCACCCAACTGCGGACATATTTGGGCACCATTATGCAAGCTTCTGGATCCTGTTGTTCTCTGTCGAAGCACGTAAAGTCTACAAACCACTTTATTTTCTCATACATAAAGCCCTCTTCACTGCTTGAGTTCATTACGTAAGGTGGAAAGTCCAGCAAAGCGATGCTGTAATTACATTTCGTCTCGGGTGGATCTGACTGACGATTTCGACGGGCTTGACGAGTATCTCGATGTGACCTACTTTCCCTTACTTGGCGGACAAATCTGGAATGATGACTTGAATCAATCTGATGAGTTTTGCTATTGACGAGCCAAACATAACTGCAGGCCAGAAGGCAGAAGACAAGCCCTTTAAAGACACTATGCATTGTAAATTCCTCTGAAGAAGATGCGTACTGGATTAATTAAAATCTGCTTGGTCGCTTGAAGTCTCCAAATTCAAGTGTTGACATGCAAATCTGAAACAATATTTGGAGTTAGAACAGGTTTTTTTTTATGAAGCATTAATAATGATTTTCTTAGCTTTTTTCACGGAAACGTCAACAAACTGTGTTCATTGCAAGAACATTGCCAGTGGAATTTCCTGAAATGTGAAGCACAGGAAATTTGCCTTGTTTTGTGAAATATATTGTCGTGCTCTCGAAATGAATAGAGAAAGCAATTAGCTGGGAATTTTCATATCCGTCAAATGATATAATTGCAAAGCCCCCAAAATGAGCCGATCTTGTTGTGATGCATTTCCATCTCTGGTTCCTGGCAACTTCTTAATAAATCCCTGTCATTTCACGAATAGCTCACTCAAAATCCAACATGAAAGCTATTAAAGTCTGGTTTGCTATTATCAGTAAGTTAAAAGCTTCCATAAATCATTCTCAACTGATAAACATCACATAAATCGGGGCCACAGTAATCAAGTCTAATACAACTGCACAATTATTCCTTAAGCTCATTACCCTGCATTACACTGATTATTATCAAGATGATATTACAATTGGTGAAAGAACCTTAAATCGCGCTTTATTTGCATTAAAGGTAGGGAATCCATTTGTAGTAGTGCTCTAAGTAAAATTATATACCATTTTCCCGTAAATAAAAAGTTCTCGGAGTAATCGAAGCAAGGAAATGTAACCCCACAACTCATCATATTAATAAACTAAAGGAAATAATACTAGATCGATAAATTTTCCTGTGGTATTTTACGAAGTTGAATCTGATTTTAACATTATTCAGTCCAGGCGATCATTTCAACAACTCATGAACTTTAAGCACTTGTAACTTTATAAGCAAATTTGGTGACCTTATTTGGGAACAATTCGACATGACCTTTCATTGTTCAAGGAACTTGCATGCATTTTGGACACAATATCCGGGCGCGTGTTTCATCAGGCGATTGAACAATGAGCAATTCGAAGTCCGAAGGAGCTCCAAACACCGCAGAATGGGACGTTTCAAATAATCACAGACGATGTCTTTAGAGCGTGTACTTTCGCTGTGCAAATAATGTTTAAAAAAGCCCGGGCTCTCTTCGGTAGAGTGTTAAAACATCACCACAAAACGTTTATTCTGCGTAATCACGACGAAAACGGCGGGTGATTTGTATTATTGGCGGACATAATTTGAAATTCTTGACAGGATCTTTGATGTAACTAGAGATAAACTGGGATACAGGATAACATTTCAATGCGAAAGCAAAACAGACTGCTCCAAACACTGCGTGGGTGTTATTGCAGAAATGCCGAAAGCCATCCATCAAAACGATTACCGAATTCAACCGCTATCATTCAAACTACCACAGGGGGTATATTAAAAATGAACTCTAGTTAAAACAAAATCGCGTCAAACAGCGAAATTCAACTTAAACTATTGTTTGGTAGTCAGTGGAGGAAGAGGAGGATGCTACCAAGCTATTGTGCGGCCGAATGATGAGGTGTGACAAACGGATGTCGTCGTACTTTGAAATTGCCTGCAAGATCCGATAACATATTAACTCGAGAAAAGGTGATATTTGTTTATACGAACGGTAAAAATGAAGACAAATCAGCCCTGATCACGGAAACAATCATTCTTGGAAATTCAAGTAATAACGGTAAACAAATAAGTCAGTTCCCATCAGCTTGCTAGAGATACAAAGGCTGCAATAAAACCGTAAACAATAACGTAGTAACAGAAACACTCTTAAAAATCTCTCGAGTATTGATTCTGAGCGAAACATAGCGAGGCAGTATTGTCCCATGAATAAAATGTGATGGTTTAACAACAAACCTTCAAAGTACGTGTGAGAAATGGTAGAGTTATACCGTCTATCAAACAAAAGACTTGTTTATAGTACAAAAATTATAAATGAACTTTCTTGCTGCAGTGACCAACCTTCAATTTGCTTTCGTTTTGACTTGGTTTGCAGATTCTTCCCAAATCGTAAATCCACAGCTTCTTCAATATATCAGGCGGGAAGATATGGTAACCTGAATTTCAGGTTGATTACGGCCTGAGTCAGTTCTGCCAAAGCTCGCTGCACGAATTGAAGACAATATCTCCAAATCGACAACAAATTAAGAATGAGGAAAGCGCGACAGTGTTTTTGCACTGTGGAGTAAGTAATTTAAAACTTGTTAGTCGGCCGCAGAATTAACATATTATTGTTAGGTCTTCGTTGCAAATTTGCGGTAACACACAAAAAGAGCCTCAAAGTATGTCATTAGCACATTAGGGCTTCCGTCCAAAAACTGTCAATTAGTTTGAAAACCTCATTATGCATTAAATAGCGAACTGCAACACGTTTTAATGTCATAAGAGTAAAAAGGAAATGTCTAGAGAATAATTGGTCGAAAAGTCTGGATTTTTAAAAGCGTTGGCTATCCACGCGGTCAACACAACAGGTGAAACAATTTATGTGTCGGTCAATAATCCATAAAGAGCTGCTCATGCTCACTGCTTCATATGTTGATAACGAAGAAGCGGGCAAACTGAACCTCACAGTCATCTACTTAATAACTCACTGTCAAGAGTTCAAATATAAAGATAATTCGCCGCTCTAGGGTTTATTTACTCGTACAAGGAATGTCGTCACTTAACGTAATATATTCCGGCAATAGAACAAGAATGCAAGAAAGCCATAACTAACTATATATGTAGAGGTCTGCTCATAACGGGGAGCAAAAACATTGCCAGATCTGCGACTATTTTTTTTTTTTTAAATAAAGATGATTCTTGAAAGTTGTAGGGCAGCTCAGTTGGCCATTTTTAACATCTTGGAAGATGTTTTAGTAGCGGTTTTTGCGGAACATATATTTACGTTATATTGAGCTTGGGACGGTCTCGATCAATATCATTGTTTACCACTACTAGCCTTCAAAAACAGATCGTATGACTCATTTGCAAAACCGTGTTTTCAAACTTCTTCAGCTGCGTTCTGTGAAAGTTTATAACTTCCGACAACGTTTCGTGCAAGTTTTGAACCTTATAAAACTCCTCTGACAAAGTTTTGAATTTGTAATATGTGATTTTGGCAAGCTTTTCTCAGTCTCTCGTTTTAGCTGGCGCCGAGAAACAGGTCCAGCCACTCAGTGAAATTAAATACTTCACCAACTCTTATGTTTACTTTAACTTTGCTTCAGGAGTAAGAGAGTTTTTCAAAAATAAGTTACCACGCATAAACAATATCTGTCTTCTAAAAACCGTAATGATTCAAATTTCACATATTGCCTTACGTCAGGCTACGATTATGAAATAATAAATACATTTATTATTATAAGCTATAAACTTATTGGAAGAAGAGAGGCTTTCGCCCTGGCTTATCAGTTTAAGATGCCTAAATTAAAATATCGATTGCCTACTGGTAGAGAGTGAGACAGAGCAAAAAATATCTAAAAAATTAAAAGCAAAATTAATGTTATGAGGTTTTGGCGGCTAATTTCGATTACTAAGAAAAATTACTAAGAGCTTTTGAATAAATTACACTTTAAAAGGCGAAATAAATTTCTATGATATCTGTATATTATGATTTAACGCTCAACTGTTCGCTAATGCAGGGAAAAAAATGAAAATATACGTATTAGTTTCCGATAAGACATATTTTAGGCAGGTGTCTATGGGATGTAACAAAATGACGCCTGAGGGTGAATTTATTTTGACATTTGAAGGAAATAGACTTTCTCAAATAATTGAAGTCCGCCTCCGGTGGCAAGATAATAATAAAAACATGGAATCAATTAAGCGTCTAGATGTAAAGGAGTCATGCGAACGAAGTTTGAACTTTAGATCTTTACAATTGGAGGTGTTGTCTCAAACTTTGAAGGCGACGCTGACTAAGAAACAAAGGCCGGAGGAAGAAAAAAACCCGCTCAATGTTCAATAGATATTGATACACACTGAGTTATTGGGTATTTTTTATTTACAGAGAAGAAAAGAAGAAAAATAAAGCTGCCCACCTGGCGTAATAATCAACTCAGTGAATTCCATGTTCGATCTAGAGCACGAATGGCTCTAGCCAATGTAGTTTGAACTTCCGTTCGATTTCCGCCGGCTGAAAACTTGTAATACAGTATTTTACTGCTGAATCATACTTATATAAAAAGCCACTTCATTTTTAAAGCTACGCGTACTTTCAGGAACAAGCTAAGAATTCACGAATGTTGAAAAGCTTGCTTAGAGTCTATGAGTGGAAGTCAAAACACTGTTGACTTCTGCTCAAAGATTCAAGCTATGTATTACGTATAGTAGATCATTCATTGTGCGTCAATAGAACTTTAAGTTTGAATTCAAAATGTAAATGCCAGCAAAATAGACATCCGCATGCAATGATGTCATATATATCCGATTCAACTACTTGTCGCGAGGTGTAAAATGTGAAACCCTACCCTGATTTTTAAGACATCTTGATGCTGGAAACGTTATAATCTTTTATCAACAATGCGTCCTCTTTGTACGTGACCGTCAAGACCGTCAAGATGCCATTCTTTTTATGAAAAACATTTCGGCTCGAGTTAATCTCTTTGTGACCATTAGATGTTGAATCCTATGCGTGCTTGTACTTACTTGGTAACTGATGTGAGGATAGCTAGGCTGAAACAAAGTGCTTTTTAATTGTTTTTATCTCGACATTTCGACCGATGCACTCACTTTAAGAAAAAAAAAAACATAAAAGTCAGGGCTACTTATCTGAGCATGGATCAGCGGTGATAAATAGGCTTTAAATTTTAACACACCGAGTTACAAAAATTTCGTTTGAAATATCCAAGAGCGACACAAAGACTGTGTCCAAGTTACATTCTTTTAGCTATTTTCCGACCTCATAACACATAAAAGTAATTTTTTAAAAAGTTCCAGATTGTGTTTATTGAAAACGTGACTGTCTGTGACAGAAAAAAAGAAATATTCAGGCTTTAGAAGATAAAACGATTTAATGTACAATCTCGCCTCATGAGATGGCAAAGTTATGTAATATTTATTAGTCTATAAAGTTAGCTTTTTGTTATCGTGATGTAGTACTTTTGTCTCGTTTTTCACCGCTTTAAAACTAGACGTAAAAGGTCAAGTTGTCGTTTTGACTGTCCTCTAAAGAATTTGGCAAAGGAAATGATACCCATCGAGAAGTTGCTTTCCTCGGGTTTCATTTATTGCTTTTTTTATTTTTGCAGGAACGTATAAAACATGTTTTGTTCGAATTCTTTTCTAATTTTGGGCGAGACAAGCTATGCCCGCCTGTAAGGAAGTTACTGAATCAACCGTCGGATCAAAATATCGAACTGACAACTAATTCTCCGTCTAATTCTAATTCAATTAACTTGCGGTAATCTGTAAATCTTGAGCACCTTGTTCTCTTGTTTTTGGTTTATAATTAGAATTCTGATCGCCTCTCTTGTTGTTTTTTTGTAATATGCGTAAAACCTTTGATTGAAGGACACTACTTCTCAAAGCTTTCACTCTGAAAATTCCCTTACACCTCTGAAATGTCAAGCCAGCCATTTTTGTCGCGTTTTAGTCAGAATCAAGCGTAATCCGGAGAGGCTTTAATAGATTAACAGGTCAAACAAGAACGGTGTTCTTTCAGAGCTTTCGAGTAGGTCATATTATATCAATAAGATAATAACTTTTCATCAGTTTCTCTCTAATTCAGTATACTTCCCATGCTTCCGTGGGATGTTATGGAAAAAGAAGTACGGCAAAACAGTTAAACCAACAAGTAGTCTATATACATTGCGTGCGAGTTATACAGCCCAGAATACCAGAATCTCAAATTTCACAGTTAAGGTTACGCTGTTTTCAGGGTATTTTATTCAATGTCTCACAAGTGATATTAATCCATCATTTATTTTTCCATTCCTCATAAACGTTTCGCTGGTAAATATAAGACCAAGCGCAATAAAACTATGGCATCTTTCTTTGTTAATTGGGAGCAAAGCTATAAAACGGAGATCCAAATTTGCAAATCAACAGCGAAAGCGATCTCTTTATAGTCTTGACCTCGCGGCTTTCATTACTACAGTACAGAAATAGGACGAGCTATGGGCTACTTATTTCCCAACTTTCGTTCCTATATCCTTACGAAGTTACGGCCTAATATGGTCTAGTGTTGTTAAAGAAGGCAGAGTGTTTTGTCGTGTATAAGGCAGCAGTCGGTTGGGATTTGGTAGATATGTGGCCAGGTCGCGGTATGACATTGACAGATAATTATTTACCCCATCTAACAAGATGGCAGATGCAAAGCCGATGAGTTGACAAGCATGTCGACTAAATCTCCGATAATAAAAAGGAAAGAAATTCGGCGGCTTCGCTTGGTTGCTATTACAGATTAGTAATGATCAAAGCAACATCGAAATTACACAAAAACGAGTCATACACTGTTCAGTCGGTAAATACAAAGAAATGAAGGTACTCACAAAAGCAGCTTTCTGACCCCGCTGGGCTATGCGAGGTGACGATCTAGAAGGTCGGACTCCACGTATAGTGCACCGTCTGTTGTGAAAAATAAAGAATAAAAGATGTCAAATTTTCTAGGCAAGAGTTTGAGCGGAGGCCCTGCCTGTCAGCTTTGGTTTTGGATAAACAAAAATAATCTTGTAATTTAAGCAGCTATATGTGAAAATATGAGTAATATGACATTAACGAGGCGTAAAGCACTTGGAGGCAGGGCATAGTCTAAAACCTGGACTGGACCCTGGACTCTGGACCCTGGACTCTGGACTCTGGATTCTGGACTCTGGACCCTGGACTCTGGACTCTGGACTCTGGACCCTGGACCCTGGACTCCAGATTAATAAAATTTGAAAAATAAAATAAAAATACCAATAAAAGTGAAAAAATACAAATAAAATAAAATTTAAAATTTAAAAAACAGATTTTTTGCCTCATGTCACGTGACCCTACCCCTACTCTTTTCATCTGAAAAGATTTTCGGCCATTTTCAGTAGTCATCCATAATCGGAAATGATTTTCAGATGATAGAAGAAATATTCGGTACATGCCCTATTGTTATGTTTCGTGACTACCAAAAAAGGCATCGGCCTAACAGTTAACAAATACAGTTGTCCATTTAACACCTCAGTCAATACATCTGATGGAAACTGACAAGATCGTGGCATATTGCTACTTGAGTTAGTAAGTTCCCTTAAAGCGATTTCAAGCTCTCTCATTCCTACATTTCGAGTTTGATTTTGTGATGGATTCTACACGCAAAGCCCCTGACGACCAGTTGCCCTCTACAAGTCGTACATCCTATGCAGATGTAGTAAAGACAAATCTTCCCCTGAAAGATGACTGGTGGCGACGTTTTCAGGCCGAAGATGAGGACGAAGCGATCGAAAAAGTCTTAGAGGCATCCCTTGAAGATGCAAAGGTGGGTTTTTTTCTCTTCTGACAATTTAATAAAAACTTAACTTGTGAGCAGCACTCTGCGAACTGTAGTTGTATAACTTCTTTATTTCTCCTACGCGTTTCGTGTGACTAACGCACACTTCGTCAAGGAGTTTAACAATACAACACAAAGTGCCTGTATATATATCTAACTCGTACAAGAGTTTACATTCAGTAAGGACGCACCTACGGATATACATCATAGGAAAGGCAAACTCCGCGGTAATGCAAAAACTGTGGGCCCCTAAATTATATCACGCAAAAAATATGTCACACCTTGCCGCTATTTGCCGCCTGTTTCCTAGACGCATTACCGCGGAGTTTGCCTTTCCTATGATGTATATCCGTAGGTGCGTCCTTACTGAATGTAAACTCTTGTACGAGTTAGGTATATATACAGGCACTTTGTGTTGTATTGTTAAACTCCCTGACGAAGTGTGCGTTAGTCACACGAAACGCGTAGGAGAAATAAAGAAGTTATACAACTACAGTTCGCAGAGTGCTGCTCACTAGTTAAGTTTTTATTAAATTTATTTTATTTTTCAAATTTTATTAATCTGGAGTCCAGAGTCCAGAGTCCAGAGTCCAGAGTCCAGAGTCCAGAGTCCAGAGTCCAGAGTCCAGAGTCCAGAGTCCAGAGTCCAGTCCAGCTTTTAGACTATGCCTGGAGGCAGTGCTTGTAAGTTTATGATGACCATGAATAGGTGGGCGTGTTTTGCCACTGCAGACAATTACCGGAACAAGGTCATTGATAGAAATAAAAAAATACGTTAACATAAGCCTGCCGAAATAAAAAAAAGTTGGACCCACCGTTTTACGAGAGTAAAATAAGGCCTAACTCCTTCCACGTCCATATGTTAAATTATTCGCTACTCTAGCGTGACCTCCTCACTTAAACATACTTCAACTATTGACTCTATCAACGGCTATCGAAAGGCTATTAATCTAGGTGAAACCAAATCTGTTTGGTCTTAAACCTCAGATATTTCTTGCGGGTGTTTGGTGGCCACTGTTCTTAAAAGCACTTCAGGTGAAGTTCAACGACTGAATGTGTAACGCTGCAGGAAATAGTGCTATACAATTTAAAGTAATATAATCGCAACATGCCGTTTGTGATATACAATGTTATCTTCATTCGACAGAATTGCCACCTTCTAAGAGAATTGTACTGAGCCAAAACCTTCTGCCGTCCTATCAGTTACCAAGAGAGCCGATCTAACATGTGTAAAAGCAATTTAAAACGCTTGAACTAGCCTTAAATGATATATTTTTAATCTGAATAACAAACGAAAAATTGCTAGCTCTGGATGAGCAGTGAATAATATTTTTGTTAAAGAGTTTTTAACTTTTTTAGTTCTTATTTTCAGATTTCAGTTTTTAACGATATTCTGTGAAGCGGGCTTGCTTATTTACATTAAATCTCGAATATCATTAGTTCCAAACATTACTTAAAGTTAAAAGTTTGTTTTGCTCGTGACCTGTTTTCTGAGCTGATGTTGTCCTCGTCATTTTATT
>JAHPZR010003795.1:20000-30000 GCA_019787425.1 Platygyra sinensis
AAATCGAATTCGCCTGTCCACACACATCCGATGGTACATGTATCCGAATTCACTCTAGAGAAACTAGGCCTACACGTTCTGTTACCATATTGCAGCATTACTGCTCGCTAAGAGACTGGACACGATTTTGTTGCGTCATCGGATTGGAAATATTTGGATTCACCGTCCACACATTATCGGATTCATTGCGATTTTTTTTCCCTTCTGGAGAGCGGATTCAAAAATATCCGGATTTGCTGCCGTTTTCGTTGCATGCGTGTGTACGGAAGCCGTATCCGGAAAGAAAAAGTTGCGGATTCAAAAATATCCGAATATGTGTTGACGAGGCTTTAGATTCCGAATGCACTGAACAATGTAATCAATTGTTTTACACAGCATCAACACGGCTTTTCTAAAACAATCGTTTGAAAATAATTACTTTTCAATGTTCACATAGAAGGTAAACATGAAGCAAATTACGATCGTGGTTCCACGAGAAACGCCGTGATATAAAATAATTTTTCTTACTAAATGATGACAATTTTAAGTAATATTAGTCTCTGCCTGAAAAATAATGCAGATATAAATCGAAGGTTTCTCAGCAAACTAACCTTAACCGTACTCTTAAATTTACAAGAAGAGTATATTTCGTTTTCAGTATACCATGCATTTCAGTGCAGATCGAGGTTTCGGAAATTTTGATCAATGAAAGAAACCTTGAAGTGATAACATCATAAAACAATAAAATAAGTTGCCGTAAATTGCTAAAGGTTGTAACTAAGACAAGTTCACTTGAAAGCATGGATTTTCGGCTTCGCCTATACGAAATGTTTTTCTGAATGGCACTACCAAGGATTTGCTTTGCTTTTCAAGCTATAATACAAATACAAGTGGCCACCGCGATGAAGATCACTTTTTTATACACATTCACACTTTTTGATATATTCCAAAATATAGCCAAAATAAGTATTCTACCAAAAATTGAAACGAAAGTTCGAAAAAGGTGTGATTAGATGACCTCCAACGTTTTACTCAAACTGAGTCTGGCTCTAATTCAGTAGGAATGAGCAAAAAAACTCATACGATGTGTGACACTGTCGAAGAGTCGTATATAAGGCTAGAACGCTCTAAAAAGTGTCAGATTTGTTCCAATATACTAAACGTTTCGGGCTTGGCCCCTCTTATATATTACTCTGGCTCTGCTTGTTAGCTAAAAAAGAGGCTGATGTTTCTGCATGTATCTTAACAAAATATTGTTGAAAATCTTGCAAAGGAATCACTCTAGTTTTCGCACTCGTTCATATAAAAACTGGCATAAGTTTAAATGTTAACTGCAACCAAATGCACACTTCTAAGTTTTTATAATATTTTAAAACTAAAAAACCTAAATAATTATTGGACCAATTATTTGAACTGCAAATTCACGTTCCTGCCAACTGCTCGTCAAAACTCTAAAGTGGAACTGAATTCAGTAAACTCAGATGCTGAAATGAACTCAATTATTTTTGGTGTTATCCGCGCTTAATTTGATGTTCCTCTTTACATGTAAAAATGTAGTTTCATGCGAGAAATGCCTTAGAAATCCGAAAAATATGTAGATTTTAGCTTTCAAACAATCAAGCCGACTTCAGAGTTAAGGAGATGAAAACGGCGATTTCAAAATTACGCAAGGAAGAAAGGAGATTCTCACCTGAATAGAGGACCGTTTAAGTTTACGAAAACACCGTGCCCTTTCGTGCTAATATCATGAAAAGCTCCGGAAATAAAGTTATTCAGTTATTCAGAAGCAATTACTTTATTTCAATTCAAATAATATCAGTGAATATTTTATGTCGAGATGACTGAGTCTAAGATGCCACTCAAACTAGTCTTCCTGAACTAAATGTTTGCTAAAAATATTCTTATTACTAAGGAATAAAATTTGTTCCAATTATGTAATTCTAAAATGAGTTAGAACAGTTTGAATGGCGGTTTGAAGACGAACAATTCAGAATGCGAGAGAAGAATTTTACATTAAAAATTGAACTTTGAATTGTGCAAACAGATTTAAATCTGAGACAAAATATGTTATTTTTTTTATAACTTGCGGTTTGAAATCAGAGCCGTGGGTTGAATTTATTTTAAAGTGCCCAAATGCAATATATTATCAGTAACACTTGAAATCTTGGTCATTTGAAGGACAAACGAAAACGCTAATTTCATTCCGGGGTGGGTTGGTGATAAGTCTGGAGCCCTTTACCCACTCCAAATTCGGTGAAAAGGGTTAAGCAATCTTCACAGTAGTCTACAGTATGCCGCAATTAAGAAAATCCTAGGATGTGGATGTGTCCCGTTCAGTTTCATCTGATTCAACCTCTAAAAAATTGCAAGGGACTTGTTTTCGTCGAAAATCTATCACCGTTGGAAGCGTTAAGCCAGTTGTCAGCGAATTTTTTGAAGCGTTAAGCCAGTTAACAGCGAATTTGCATGCAAAGGACTGATAAGATTACAATCGCACCTGGATCAAAGCCGTAGCCTCACCTCAAGCACGGACAGTTTCGATTTTTCTAGAAATTTTGACCATCCCTTCTTCAGAGTTGCTAAACTCTAAAATTTCAAAAGGTTGTTTTTCCTTTTTCTTTTCTCAATACGATCTTGAAATAAAAGAAAATATATTTTATGGTACACAAGTTAACAAGATGTGTTAAAAAGGCGGTGGTTTGCGACCAAGCGTTAAACCAAAACGCAAAACACAAACAATCAGCCTCCATTTTCGGATTCTCTTGACGTGTATTTTCTACCATGTTAGGATTTGCCTACCGGTAATCCAAGCAATTGGGGTTATTAAGTATTTTCGCATCTTTCAAATCAGGTTGCGCGTTTGAACAACAGTTCCATTTACAATGGTTCCGCCTGTGGTTCGCGACTAAAAGCACTAGCGATTTAATTACAGTTCATGGAATTTGTTTTTATTGTACTCAGCTTGTCATCGTTTGATTTTTTTTAGAGTTATAGATTTTATCGAGTCTTGAGCCATCAAACTTGGAACAATGGAAAATGCAAGTCCTGTTATAAATGAGTATTCACTAGAAATGTTCACCTAATGAGAACGGACGATCTTTTTTTGCACTTAAACTTTTCCTAATTTGTGGCTAACCCATTATTTTAAGACCATAGACCTAGATTACTTTTTGTTTACCAAAAAATCTACATTAATTATACATAGAAAGGGCTACTCCAGGTGTCCGTCTTGAAAATGTTTTCCTCAGCCCTCATAAACATAATGTCGATCGATGAAATTGCATTCAATTTATCTTAAAAGCGCTTCAGAAGTCCAAATACAGAGATCTGGGCATATACACTTCCTGCTATCGCAAGCCGTTTACTTGACCATAACATAAAATCACTAGTCATCAGTCAAAACTATTTAAAAATTTTGTTTCTTTTTTGCCTTTTATAATTATAATTTTGGGACGAAAACTAAGCTTTCTTTGCACGTAGTTTTTTTTTTGCAGTAGTCAAGAAAATTTATTGGATAGAAATAAATTTGGTGCCGGTTTGAGACATTCGTTTGTATTATGACTGTTTCTCTTGACTTCCAAGTGCAATCAAATTTTACGTAAATAGATAGTTTCGAATCATTGCCCATATTTTGAAAGGAAAGTTCAAAATTTGTTCATTGAATTCACAGCTTCGCAGCTTAATTAAAGTTAAACATCACTGGAATTACTACTGCAGAAATTCTATTTATTGGAAATATAACTTTAAAATAAGAAATAATGTCGTCTACTTAATTCGTAAGTCGTGCTGGTTTTTTACTTTGGAATCGCACCGTGTAGAGCGGTGAGAAAGGATTTAAAATTTGGTATTACAGGTATTAAGTGATAATTATATGCCACACCGATAAACGGCACATAAAACAAATTTGACCTAGAAAGATTACCCACAAAATTGGAAACTTTAACTTGCCTTTATTGGCAAAGTTCGTACAATTCGAATTGGATTCAGTTGTTTGGTGTCTTTTTTTACATTTTTGGGCCTCGTTTCGTATACAGTAATTAGCGTTGTCACCAAGGAACAAGATGTTTACTCAAAATTAAGGCAAAATACGGATATCTACACTGTCCGAGAACATATTCTTCACTTACCAATGCACCTTTCCCGGGTAAATTAAAGTCAAGTTTCCTTTTCGACACGTTTTAAACAGTCCAAGTGTAAGCCAGTTGTGTATTTGTAGACTTGTCAGAGAATAGCAATTCAGCAAAACTACACAGGACAACTCAAAACATCAAATCCAACAGCGTAGCGAGCATGGGACTGAAGCTGACGGCATTTTCTGCTGTTACAGTATTGGTTCACATGACTATCACCACAGGGAAATATGAAACAATGGTAAACAATCGGTTCAGATTTGCATATACAGTTACTGCAAGTAATAAACCTAATCAAATCGCAGCTTTGTCTGTAAGGCACGTAACTTAGGTTTTTAATGTCTGAAAATCAAACACTGACGAGCTGTAATTCAATATTCTGACAACCTTGCTTATCAGTTTGAAGCCGAGTCAAAAGAGTTTATAGCTTGACATTCATTAAATATAAATCTTTATAACCTGTACATCTACAAGTGACATAAACAAGTTGATATTTTCGGCGAGGTTAAGAAACCGTTATATCAGTTTTCTTCTATTTACTATCACTACGATCAGCGATTAGCCTCCAGCAAATCTGACAAATAAAATTATTTCCTTTGCAGACAACACAATTTCTTTGTAAGTTGATATCCCACGAAATATGAAATTTATTTAAAAAGCCAGAAATAAAACCACGGCCAAGAAGTTATTTTTACTGACAAAAATTAATGTTTAAAACATCCTGTCAGGACGTTAAATCCGTTAATTTGACATAATTTTCTACCCACCAAACATTAATATTCAAATTTTCCGACCGATAATTATGCAAATTTTCCCAAAGTCACAAATCAAATAAGTCTATAACCTTAAACTTTACGAATTTCAAGCTATTCGAACGGAAAGATAGGTTTTTACAGCAATTTCTAATATGCGTAGTACCTGTTTTTCGAATATGGACAATTTAGACTCATTTATAAGTATAAATAATCAAACGCGATTTATTTTTGAAACACAATATACGTCTAGATAATTTTCTCTAGTTTTCCCGATTATCTGATCCAGTTATTTTTCATTCTTTAAGAAAGGCCAAGAAAGCGTTTCCCAATCGTTTTCTCTGCGTTTGCCCAAAAAATAATAATATTTTGCCGTTGATTTGATAAATGAGGTCTTAGCAAGTCTACTTTCAAGCGCTTTTTAAACTATGAACTTTCGATACAAAACTAATTTGAAAATTTCCGAAAGGTAAAATACCCTCCTACTGGGAGATCATTTGTCTGAATGATAAAAATCGTTCCGTCGCAAATCAATAACGATAGGTGCCTTGCAAGAATGTAATACCTTGAAAAAGTAACACCTTTTTAACTACTTTAGGACTGATACAGAACGATGGCAATTTTTAAGAGGACCTTGCGACACAACCTTTTCAATATTTTCAAAATGATATTAATTTTTTGCATAGAAATTTATGAGGTTACTTTAGTCCTTAACTTTATTATATATATTGTTGTCCTCTGTATTTGTATTAACAATTTTGTCATTGTAAATGTTGCAATCCCTTTCACCATTTATCGTTCCTGAAAAGCCCCATTGGGGAGGTTTAATAAAGTTATGATTTATCATGTACACGCACGGCTTTATTGCACTATCTCAGTTCGAAAGTACATGATATCGTCTTTAACTTAAAAGTCTTCTACTTCCATGTTATTGAGACCGTGAGAAAGAAAATAACATCGTTTTATTTCAATCCTTGACACCTGTTAGCTAAGATATTTTCAAACAAAGTTGAACGTTTTCAATCGTTCAACGCGGTAAGGGAATTTGAATGATAAGCTATACATTAAGACCCAGAATTTTTTTCAATTGGATATTTAGCATTAATATTCAATCTTCGTTCACTGTCTAAAATCCGCACGCGTCATTGGTTAAAATTGATCACGTGAGTTCCCGTTACCTGGCGACATCAAAGTGACAGAGTGCGTTATTCCAATAACGCATAAAAACTGTGCAGTGTTCTTCAACTTCAAACGAACATGGCTTCAAGTTCAAGATTTTCCGAGGTTGAGGAGGAAAAAAATACTGAAATCCCGGAAAATACAAAAAGGCAAAGCACTTGGAGTGTGTCTATTTTCGATGGTGAGTTGAGCAAAACTTTTCTTTAGTTCATTGTTTTCTCATTCAAACTAGTCGGGCGGGAAGCCATTGTTAGTCTATCGCCAGCAGTGAACTCAGATTGAATATTAAAAGGGTTAGAGACTGTTAGTTCGTGTTTTGTTTTCAAATACACGCACTTGCTTACTGTACAATGAACTCGAAATTTTCAATACTGCACTCAGCTTCGCTTCGTGCAGTATTGAAAATTTCTCGTTCATTGTACAGTAAGCGCGTGCGTGTATTTGAAAACAAAACACTCACAACAGTCTCTAACCCGTAAATAATGAGCTAATTCCGAGAACAGGAATAGGAAAACTGTTGATGGCGAGCCACAGTGCTTGATGCTTAAAACAGTTGCATTTTAAATTCCTAAGCGCCTTAATGGTGAATGAATGAAGGCAGGTTCTCCATGCATTTTAAATAAAGCACTGCTTGCTAAGTTTATATATCGTGGTGTGCAAGATCAAATAAGAAATTTTTTAAAAGGATGTGAAAGAAGATTGTGCTCGTCAGCACCATGGATTGATTCATGTGTGTTCTCAACAAAAGAATCTAAATCCCCAAAGGAAATGACTGAATAGTCTTGCATGCTTACCGGGCAGGTGCTCCGCAGTCGAATGGATCTTCTACTAACTCTTTCGGCAATCTTCTTGTTGTACGTGTTATGACTGCGGACCCGGGCGGGGTGTTAATTAGTAAACAGAGCGGCTCTTCGTTAATTACAGCGAGTCTAGCAGAATAGCATAAACCATGGTAACCAAATATTACGGCTTCTTTGCAGTTAAAACGTTTTAATTTTGACCGGAAAATGACACTTTCTCTTATTTTGGCTCAGACCGTCCTTTCTCTATTGGTTGGTTTTCTTGTTTTAATATTAAATTACGAAATTAATTTTCTTGATGTAAAGCACGTTTATTAAAGGAAAAGTCCAGAGTTACATAATGGAACTTAGGCTAGAGCAAAAATTAAAGCGTCTTGTATTCTAAAATTCATCACATTCTTTATTCCCTTATCGTCTTGTTTTCTACTATATATCATCTCTGTGTTCTGTCATATGATAATCTCGTCTAGATGGACGCGACAGTAAGAAAATAAGACCGTCATCACTACTGCATTGCCATTCGTTTTGTAAAACTAGAAGCAACTTTAGCTTTTGAAAGCTGAAACCAGTTCTTTTTTTTTCTAAATTTTAATCAACGCAGTTAATATTTAGGATAATTATGTGTGAAGCCAAGTTAGCGTTGGATGAATTGTTGATAAGAAACTAAATATCATTTTGCAAGCTGAAATGAAACTTTCTCTCTTAATCACTCGGCCATCTTAACAGTGCTGCTTTCCCAGCCAAATTAGCTCAAATTTACGTTTTAATGAAACGAGACTGGAAACTGGAAGGTAGGAAACGCCTTCTCAGTTAATATTTTATTATCTTTTTTTACTGATAACCAACAAAGGGGTGACGCCAAATTGGCGGCAACTTTAATAGGCGAGAGCAAAATTAGCAGCCCATTTTTAAATTTTACCACATGGGTTTGGTGTCTGACAACTTGTCAAAATAAGTATACTTGAAGAAGTACCCGCAGCTAGTATCTAAAAGGAACTATTCTGTTTCAACGTGGGTTTCCAATTTCCCAAACGTACATTTCTCGGTGAAAATTAATAAGTTTCATTGGCAGATAAACCATGAATACAGTTCTAAGCCGGTTGAAATCTTCCGGGCTTGTGTTCAAGTAGATTTTGCGGCAACTCCTAACATTGATAATAAATAAAGAGTTTTAGCACCCACGGTGATTACACCGACGGAATGGTCTTTACCTTTGCCGTCTACCTCCCAAAGGCAAAACTTGGTCCAAAATATTTTTCAATCATAGCTGTCGTCTGTCGATGTATATTTGATTACCTTTATTGAACCTTGTCAAGTTACGACAAAACCAGTAAATATTGACAGAGAGTATTTGTTTCATTTTCGCTAAGTCGCAGAAGTGGTAATATATGCGAAAAAAAATTGCACGTCGGAGAATACGGTGATAAACGTGACGGTCTAACAAGGAGGCCCTAAGCATGAGTTTTATTTACTTATGATAGAATCTCATGAGGGTTTAGACCCATGCATATGGTTTCACAGTTACTGTAGGGGCAGGACGTTTGTTTCTTTCTTTTTTGCAAAAAAATTTGATTTTACCTGAAATTTATCTTGAAACTATTTGTTTTGTTTGACAAATCGTGTTATATGGAAACTGTGTTACTACAGCAACCATATTTTGAGAGCTCTTCTGCACGAAATTTTGAATAATCTGTTTTCAAAGAAAACCTTTAGAATTTTCTCTTACTGTAACTTTTACTCTTACTGACACTTTTATCAGCTTTTAACCAGTTTTAACTACTACTATCTTTAGTTTAGGTGGTTTCCTAACGTCTTGGTCACGTGGACACGAGGCAAAGATCACGAAATCTAGATGAAAGGAACAAACGTTAAAGGCAACGTTTTTTGTAAGTGCACTTTAATTCTCTTGGCAAAAAAAATAGCATTCGGGCCGGAATAGTGTGTATAGGTTCTTCATAAAAACGCAGAAAATAGCAATTTCGCTATGGGATTTTTCCGTAGTATGACTAAGAAATAATGGATGTCCGAGCTAAATTTAAAAGACTCTTTAGTGAGCAGCGTTCTATTTGCTGGCGTAGTTTTCAAAATCGAGCTTCTCGGATTAATGTAAGCGAATAAGATGCAGAACCATTGTATGTGTATACAAAGCGCTTCAAGCGTCCTTTGGTAGTATCACTAGAAATTGTGTATCTCGTTCAGATTATAGGTGGCTGAAGCTTTTCTTGTTTCACGTGGCCGGTCCAAACTGCTTTTGATACGAGCATGTAGGTAGAAGAAAGACTTCCGGAGGTCTTACCACAATCATTAGTCTGTAATCACAAACTTCAATGGTCTTCGCAAATTTTCTGGTTGCGAATCAGAAACTGGATGTTACGAATATGACCATAAAAGAAATTCAACAAAAGAATCGAAATAAACCATCCTTTGATTTCACCAGCCATGTACAGACATTTTAATTTATCAGCAGGACCTGCATGCACATGTATATCTCAAAGGTTATTCCAAATGTTTTGTTTTGCTATAACGGATGAACCCAATCAGTTATTTTTGTGGAAGAGAGCGGAAAAATCAGTCAAGCATCACAAAAGTTGGACTCGATGAAGAATAGAAAGAATAGAAACCACGAATTAATTGAAATACTTTTCATTTTTAGTCTAAACAAGTGGAAAACGTTTGAGCCCCACAAATCCATAAATACTATGAATCAATCCTTGAAAGCATAAACCCGGAAGGTTTGGCAGTTGTTCAAACAAAGTGCTATTCCATCATCGACAACTTGAAGCCAAGCGGCGAAAAAATCAGCCACTTCTGGTACCCAATTCAGCAAGTTGACCTCAACAAAGCGAAAATCATCTGAGGTTAGGCTAAGTAATCAATGTAAGCTGTAGTAGGATCGATTTCTAGCTGGGAGTGTAAAAGAAAGTCGGCAGACATGCTTTGTGAGGAAAGGGATAACACATTAATTTAAATATGAGAGCGCCACAGGCGGCGCAGCTGCTTTGTCGCTGATGGAAAAACATTTTGTATTTTGTCCCGGAAAAGAATCGGCCTTGTACGTAGCGCCTCGACTTTCGGCTCGCAGCCTGGCAAAGCTGCGACCATGTTCACTCACCTAACTTTGCTAAAGTATATAGCTAACCAACTTGTCTGTGATCAGTCA